>PVJO010005653.1:0-96242 GCA_004026905.1 Hystrix cristata | reverse complement strand
AAAGAGGGGAAAGGGAAAATATGGAAAATGATGAATGAACCTGCTGTAAATAGGGAGGGAGGGTGCAGAGGGGAGGGGGGGAGAGGGGGGAGAACCAAGATACATCATGTATAGGTACAGAATTAATGTAATGAATGTGACCATTGTATGTAGAATGTACCAATACATGTTCTTGGTTTAAAATAAAATAAAAAATAAAAAAAAATAAAAAAATAAATAAAAAAATAAGATTTTCTCAAAAATTACTGCATAACATTTTATTTAAAATATGACTATTTGGGGAAAATGCACAAAGTATTATAGAACAATGCAGCAAGAATTATTTGGGAATACTAATACATCTTCAAAATGGTAGGTGATAAGTACGTGATATATATGTACAAACACATATTAAATATATCTTACAGAGTCAAAAGTACTATGTCACTTCCAAAGGAATAAACACACTTTAAAAAATGTATTCCATTAAGTACAACTCAAAACACTAAACATCATATGTAAAACCAGCCTAAGAAGACTCTCAAAGGTGAGCCATTGAGTCAGACAGATGAGGGACCTCATAACCAGTAGGAACACTTGAGGTAAGTTCCTGAAGCTTTGCTTTTCCCCAATAGATCTCCGGAGTGGTATTGAAAAAGCCAGAAAACTAGAAATATCAGGGAGAAAAGGGAAAATAATTTCCTGCTCTCTTTAGTAAAGGATTAGGAAAACATCAATTTAGCAAGACAAAAAACATTCAGGTAAGAACTACTAGAATGCAGATAAACAGCAGAGGAAACCCCAGAACCCACCTCAGTCTGCACAAGCAAATCCTAAGTGGAGAGGCTAGATTCCCACCTCACAAGGTAACGATACCGCATCCCAGCCCAGCCTCTACCCTGCCCCAGTGGTATCAGAAAGGGGCCTTCATCCCGGAGAGGATATCGTGGTGGAAAGAGATAAAAGGCCACTCATTCCCTGGTTATTAGGGAATGACATAAAGGGAGGTTGGACATCAACTCTCTCCTCATGTTATAAGCTGCCATGCCCCTTTCCTTGTGGGATGATGCACGAGAAGACCTAGTAGCAAGTCAAGATCATCATCTTCACTAAGTCACAAAACCAGCACCAAGGCAGTAACTATAGTGGCTACTGGAGGAAGAGTAAGAATGCTAAATTGGTTACAGTGGAGGCCTGATGTAGAATGGGGCATTTTGCCAGCAGCATTGCAAAGTCCTTAATCTCAGTGGCCAACAGAGCTAAGTGGGGAAGCTGGAGCTGTGCTCATGCCTACCCATAAACAGGCACCACCCCTCTCCCTGCAGAGTGGTATAAAGCGAGACAAGGCAAACAGTTTAAATAATGTTCACGTTCTCATAATATCATATTCCAGTCCAAAGGCTTCGAACAAAAATCACTCACCATATGAAAGAGCAGAAAGACCTCTAACTAAATGAAAAAATAGAATCTATAGATGCCAACGCAGAAATGATAGAAATGTTAGACTATGTGAAATATTTTAAAGCAGACATAGTTAAATTCCTTCAGTGACCAATTACGACATACTTGAAATTATGAAAAATCTATTTTCTCATCAAAACATAGAAGATACACGAAAGAGACAAAATTTTCTGAACAAAAATTAAAATTAAATTTCAGCAAATGAAATTGAGCACAGAATGAATGGATGGAGAAAGGACATATGAACACGAAAAATAGAATTTAAAAGGTTATTCATTATAAACAATAAAGAGATATTAGAAGGGGAAATTAACATATTCCCAGGAACCTGTGTGACTATAAAAATGTCTAAGATCTATGTCAGTGTGGTACCAGGAATGAAAATTAATAGAAGATGAAAAAATTCATGAAGAAATAAATAGCGACATATTTTCAAAATTTGTTAAAGCATATAAATGTAGGGAATCAAAAACTGTGCAAACTCTAAGCATAATAAACACGTCAGAGAACACAAGCAGGAAACCTCTACCAAGACATTTTGTAGTGAAATTTCTGTGAACCAAGGAGAAAGGAAAAAAAAAAAGTTTAAATCAGAGAAGGAGTAATGAAAACTCACTTACAAGGGAGAAACAATTCAACCACTGACTTTCTCACTATAATCCATGAGGCCAGAGGAAGTAATTACACCATATTTCAAGTTCTGAAAAGAAAGAATTGGCACTCTGGGGTCCTATATTAATTTAAGATGTTCTTTAGGAATTATGGGGAAATGAAGATATTTTCAGAAAAAGAAAAATAATGAGAATTATTCACCAACTCATCCACATTCAAATAATGGTAAAAAAGAAAACTTGGCCTGTGGAGAAGTAATAAACAGAAAAATAAACATACAAAATTACAATAGGTTTTCCTTACTTTGAGTATTCTAAATTTTGTTTGATGATGGTTTCTAAATTTCTAAATTTTCTGATGTGGTTATAAGTGTAGATGGAGAAACTAAGAAAAATATAAACATGAATAGATAAAAGAATGATAAGGCAGGTAAGGTTTCTACATTTCGATCAAACTTTGAAATTATAACACTAACAGTTTCTAATATGGCATAGTGCTGTGTATATGTGCACTATATCAGATATAATACATAAAACAAACACTAAATGAAATAAAATATTATAAACTGAATAAAAACACAATTCAAAAAATATTAAAGGCAGGCAGGTAAATATAAACATATAAGCTCCCACCTGATAAAAATAACCAGAGTACTACAAAAGAAGTAGAAAGACAAACTTGAGCTCTAACATATGAATAATTACATTATATGGAAACAGTCTTAATATACCAATTAAAAGAGAAAGAACTGATAGAAAATATGACCAAAATATATATTGTTTACCAGAATCTCACTTTGAAATTGAAAATATAGGCAGGTTAAAAGTAAATGGATGGGAAATATATAATGCAAGCAAGAATAAAAAGAAAGTGAGAGTAGCTATACTGATTTATATTTTAGAGCAAAATAAATTGCCAAACCTGGAGAAGAGTTCATCTAATGATCTCTAGGTCACTCCAACAAGGATACATTGCTATACTGTATGTGTGTTTCTCAACATCAGTGCTACAAAATCTAAGAAGGAAAAGCTGATAGAACTGAAAGGAAAAATGTAAATATCCTTGATTAAGGTAGATTTCATATCTTGATCTCAACAACTGATTCAAGAGCTAGGCAGACAATCAGTAAGGATAGAAGAAATCAACCAGGGTGGTCTGCCCAGCCTTCGGCTCTTATTGAAGGAGGTAGCTATGTAATTCATGATTCCGCCACCATCTCAGCCGAAGCTAAGAACAGAGATTAGACTGTCCAGTAAATAACTGAGGAGAGTCCTTTTATTTAATGATGAAAATTTCTCACAACAGATGTGAGAAAGCCACGAAGTTTTTGAAAATTTCATATCAAGAGAAGAACTGCTTGATAGAGACAGGGGAAAAAAATGAAACTGGTTAGGAGCCTCGAATTCCACAGCCAAGAAACAGGCTTATGAAAATATTCAGCTGCGAAATTGTGTCACCTTTCAAGGAAAAGGACAGATCACTCCCATGGAGAGCCACAGATCCAAAGAACAGAATTATGAGTCAGAGGGTGGATTCTCGAGCCAGAGGGCATTACGCCCAGTCCTTGAAACTTTACAGAGTTTTCTTTGCTGGATTTCAAAACTGGGGCCAGTGCCACTCTGCATCCTTTCCATGTTCTCCCATTTGCATTTGGATGATAGAATGATGTTATGTCTCCCCCACGTCTTTGGTTTAGGAGAGCATCCCACAAAGGTCCATGTGTTAAAACTTTGGTCCCAGAACGGTACCATCAGGAGGTGTTACAGCCTGGAAAGGCAGGGCCTTACGGAGATCCTTACATTACTGGAATCGGGCCCTTGAAGGGATTACGGGGCTCTGGGCGTGCCCCATGTTTCCACGCTTCACTGTTGCTGTCAGCGCTCTCTCCAGAGCCCCAGAACAATGACTATTTCTGATCTTGCCTTGGAACCTTGAAAATCATGAGCCATGGTTAAACTTTTCTCTTTATTCATTATGTCAGGTATTTCATTATAGCAACAGATCTAATATACGTGCCACTGTAGTTCAGAAACAGGCACACATTTTTGTTCACTTTTTTACAGATCCATAGGTGAAGAGGAATTTTGCCCAATGATAAATTATACTCATGGTGTCACTTACACCTCGTTTGAATTGTTCAGAAAAGAAAGGCAAATCTTTCCTATCTATAGTTGATTAGGCAATATGAAGAAGAGGCTAAGAGAGGCTTAAAAACACAAGCTTCGAAAGTGGGAGCATTATGCCAACAAATCAAGGAATACCTCTGCTATTACAACCTACGAGAGATAAGGAGAGTCTCCTCCACTGTTCCCAAAGGGAATGTGGTCTAGCTCACTCTTTCCTTTTACTCCAGTGAAACTGATTCCAGACTCTTGCTTTCTGAAACTGTGAGAGAATGAATTTTGGTTGCCTGAAACCACAAAGGTTGTGTTAATTTGAAAGAAAAGCCTCGTGGAACTAATATAATACCAAAACTAGCAGGATCTAACTGATATTTACAGAACACCTCACCCAGCAACACCACCTCACCCAGCAACCTCACCCAGCAACACCTAGAAAGGTAGACCATAGGTAGACAAAGGTAGACCACATCCCAAAGCATACTTCAATAAATTTCCAAAAAGTTAAAACACAGTGTGTTCATCTTTCACAATGGAATTTAAATAGAAACGAATAGCACAAAGATAATGAGGTCTGTGATGTGGCTCAGTGATAGAACACTTTTCCAGTACGTGCAAGACTCTGGATTCAAACCTCAATATTGTCAAATAATAATATTAATAATAACAGTAATGAACAAAATATCCAAATGCTTGAAAACCACACATCCTACGTCTAAGTAATCTAAACTTCAAGGGCATCAGGAAACAATGTTTAGGATGAAATTTGTAGCTTTGAAAACATGCATCACTAAACAGATATTAAGTTAATAATCTAATTTCCCACTACAGGAACTTAGAAAAAAAAAAGTACATAGGAAGCAAATAGGAAGAAAATAAATATAAAAGCAGTAATCAATGCATTATAAAATGGAAAACAATAGAAAAATAGACATCTTTAAAAAGATAAATGAAATTGGCAAATATCTAGCAACATTCACAGAAACAAATGGAAAAAGAATCAAATTACCAAAATGACAAATAAAACATATATAAAACTTATATGAATAATATAGAAAATTCTGCACACATGAATTTGACAACAACCAGTTCTTTAAAAAAAGCAAAATCTAAAAAAAAAAAAAAAAAAAAAAAAAAAAAAAAAAAAAAAAAAAAAAAAAAAAAAAAAAAAAAAAAAAAAAAAAAAAAAAAAAAAAAAAAAAAAAAAAAAAAAAAAAAAAAAAAAAAAAAAAAAAAAAAAAAAAGCAAAATCTATCACAGAGGGCCCAAAATATACAGAAACACTGAACCAACTAAAGAAAATGAACTTGTGATGAATAAAAACTACCACATAATATTAATAAAAAATAAAAATTGACATGCCTAGATGCCTTCACTTAGGAATTCTGCCAGATACTGGTCAAGATGCACAGAAACAGGGTTACTCATATATTGGCTGAAAGAATATAAAATATTACAGCTTTTCTGAAAATAACTGAACAATTTCTTATAAAATGAAGCACATAATTACTGTGACACAGAAATGACACTATTAGACATTTATCCTACAATAATGAAAATTTATATTCACACACACACAAAATAACCATGAGCATGGATGTGTATTGTGGACTTAGTCATAATGGACAGAGAATGGGGCAAAGACAGAGAAAAGAGGAAATTCTTCAATAGGTGAATCATTAACCACAGTACATTTCTATTGTGAATACAATTGAATAATAAGAAATAATTAACAAATGATATGTACAATGATATGGATTAATTTCTTGCATCATCCCATGTTAAAATACACATAATTTGATTTATATAATAATCTTGACATAACATTCTTATAGAAAGGGATTTAGCTCAGTGGTTAGAGTGCTTGCCTAGCAAGCATAAGGCCCTGAGTTCAATCCCCAGAACTAAAAAATAAAAAAAAAAAAAGAAAGAAAAAAACCACAGGGATATAATGTTACTGAAATGCCAGTAGACAGATGGTGGCAGCAGGAGGGAAGTGGGTGTGGTTATTAAAGGCAACAAGAGAGATTTCTACAAAACAAATGTTCTGTATCAACATCCAATACACTATACTTTCTCAATCCTGGTCATGATACTGATCTTAACTTCATCAATATCAGAACACTGATTGATTATAATATTTTATAGTTTTAGAAGCAGATATTATTGGGTTAAACTGATTAAAGTATATACTAGTTCTCACTGTATTATTTCATACAACAGCATGCCCATGTATAAGTAGCTCCCAGTTAAAATTTTAATTAAAAACATTTTGAATTTTATAATGTCAGTGGAACCTATAAAGCAGAAAAGTATCCCTAAAACATCAACCTTTACTGTTACATTGTTGAATTCTTTAAGAGCTTTCAATTATATGAAACAAATACTTACAGTAGAGTTAATTCACAATTCATATGACATGTAAAATTGTCTTGTTAAAGATCTAGATAACTACCATCTTTTGAAATTGCTACTCAAAAGTTTAAAGTATATAATTATCAAAACAAAAGTAAAGTTAACCAACTATTGGAAGAGCATTACATATTACCAATTTGGGAGCAAGATAAATAATATTTGTAATCTTGTGTATATTTAAGTACAGTACTTCTGACAAATTTCACATAAACTTATGAAGACTAACATGCAAGGCTCAGAAGTTAATTTATGAATGATTATTCTCATTGGGTTTAGTGAGAACTTTAAAGAAATGTATGTTTATATTTTCAAAGGGAGAGGACACACTGGAAACCCCGGAGAGAACATGAGGTGTAAAGCTAAAGAGCATGGTTTGATCTCCTCTCTTTCCCAAGCCCAAAAGATTTGTTCATTCCAAAAGAAGGACTCGTTGTTCTTGTTAAGTTTCTAAGGAGACTCTTTCAGAAGGCCAAGTGGGAGCAGGAGCTGCCTCTCAATCTGAACAAACCCACAGGGTAATTTCTGGACAGTACCTTACCTACAATATTAACTTCTTACATTTGGGTGAATTCTGGTTCTTATCACATGAGCCAGGAAGTGGGAAATTAAGTATCTTATTCACTTTCCCCTTACTGAGATGTAATATCCAACATCTACAAATTAAGAAAGGTTTGTTTTGGCTCATAATTTCAATCCGCGTTTGGCTGATGCCAAGGCAGAGGCAGGATGACAGAGTTGCATGGCAGAGAAAGAGAGACACAACCCTTGGAAGCCAGGAGAGAGATGGATATGCCCTTCTGGATCGTGCCCCACGACCCACCTCCACCCAGGCACTCCTGAAAGCACATACAGCTACTGAACTCACCAGCAGACAAATCCACTGATGACAAGAGTGTCCCACCATCCAGTGATCTTTCACATGTAGAAAAATGTGGGGGAAACCTTAACATTAAGACATAGACATATTCTGGCATTATTTGCTTTGAGGAACTAGCCTGCTCTGTTTCAAAACTCTTTTGCTAATATTTAGGATAATGCTATTAAATACAGATAGTAATTATTTAAATTAAACACCTTATTGAATTAGATTTTGCTTTAGACTTTATATCTGACTTATTTTTTAGGCTAGCTACAGAATAAAATAAATGATGTTTATAAAGTTTTCCTAGTTAACAAAATATTACAGACATTGTATCTTCCACAGATCAATTTTGGAAATACAGGACTATTTTTCTGTTGACAGGAAGAAGGAATTTATCATGGAAATCCTTTATAAGAAATATTGAATAATATTATAGAAAAAACATTCTAAATAAAGTTTTAAAATCAGGCAGAAAAGAAATAATACATGGAAATTTAAGTAGGTGGAAGTATTTTGATAAAGTTCTGAATGAATATCTTATATTGGTCAACTTTCAGTAATATTAATAATAGTTCTTGCTTAAACAAGCTTTTGCCAGGCTTTTGAAGTTTCTACTGTGCCAATTTATGCACTTAGTAGTTGCAAAACAAGACCCCTGCTCAGTTATGTCAGTAATGATTTCTGATTCTTGCTATAGTATAGTGTCAGTATCTGACAACGCTCCTCAACCTCCACCCGTCACCTGTTGATATCGGATCATTCTGGGCTGCTTCCATCAAGACCTGAGAGCTGGGTCAATATAAACAGAATCTTTCTTTATTTCTGTTGTTTCCACTTGGTAGCATTTCATCCACTGGCTCCAAATTGGTCCATGGGCATAAATTCTCCCTTATCTAAGCTGTATTCAGAAATGAGCAAACACACACACACACAGACACACACACATACATGTGCAGACCTAGACACACACACGCATGCACACACCTTACAGTAACATCACAGTGGTCCCTAACCTGTTAAATTGATCTGAATAAAGTCTGCTTTACTGTGTTTCAGCAAGTGTCAGTCAATAATTTTTTTTCTTTAAAATAAATGGTAAAACTTCTAAAGAATAAATGATGAATATTGCCAATATTTGTTTCCCAATAAAAACATCTATATAAATGTTATGCAGGCTGAATTATCAGATTGTCATCATTGAACTGATGATACAGATATATGACAGATGTGTGTTATGTAGCATCCTGAAGCAGAACTTGATGTGTATATCGCAAATATGAGACATGAGGAAGGCACGTATGTATGAGGAAGGTGTGCATAAATGTATGCATGAACTTCTAGAGCATTTCACAGGGCCACCCTCATTTCTCACCAATTAAACACCAATCATAACTTCAGGGGTTGCTAATGCCACTATTAGGTTCATTAATTCACTAGAAGGACTATAGAACTCACTAAAACTGTCATGCTCACAATTATGTTCTATTACAGCAAAATATTAAAGATTAAAATCACCCAAGAGAAGTCGCAAACGTAGAACTTTCACTATTTTCTTCTCTGGAGTCATGAATGGCATTAATTCCTCCTGGCAACCAAGTATAACAACATGTAGTTTCAGCAACCGGAGAAGCTCACCCAAAACAGTGTCCAGAGTTTGACTGAAGCTGCACCAGATAGATATGGCAGGCTGTCCAGGTGGCTGCCATCGTTCTCCAGGACGGCAGCCTCCAATGGTCCATCTGATAACACATAACCCCAAACTGCTACCACGAATCACAGTGTTATATTAACTGCACGTTCCAAGGCCATCAAGTAAGCAGCAGTTCAATCATGTAGGGCGTTCAAAAGAATTGCTGAATACTTCATAGGAGCCAAGAGCAAAGACAGAGCTTTCCTCTCTGAAAGCTTTATTTCTTTACTACATTTCTTGTATATGGCTAGAACTCCTACAGAATATTTGGGCCACATAGTAAGCAGAGCTTGCCTTTGGCTTACACATAAAGCTAGAACCGATATCATCGATAACCTGTTTTAATTGCAAAGATGAATAATATTTTTCTGTACAGTTGAGACCATGCATATAATCAGCTACAGGAACATAGACGATCTTCAAAATCCTAACTTAGGTGATTAATTCTATAAATGTTTACCCAGAAAAATATGTCCATAAACCAATAAATTACTTTATAATTTGCTTCAGCAAATTCTTAGAAACCAATTTATCCAGGCAACAGTTTGGTCATTTGTGCAACATTTGTCCTATTGGGCGATAAATTGGACATATAAAAAAAATTGCTTACTTACTGAAAATTAGATTGTTCACCAACGCTTTTTCCTTACTCTGTTCTCTAATCCTAAAATTATAATGTAAACTAAATTCTTCTTTTGAAATATACTTTAGAATTGGGAAAAATATCACAACCATCCAATGGCATACATTTTGATATGTGTTAACATTCTTCCAAAGAAATGTAGATTAAAAAATTATCTTTCTGAAAAATTCTTTAACCACGGCAAATAAAAAATATGTTGAAAATTTTAAATTTAACTTTCTGTTAGATCCCTCGCCAAATAAAGTGAACCTAATTTCTCCTATCCCAACATGTCTCATAATAACTTCCATTACTCTCTGCTTCTAACTTTTCATTTGAACAACTATGTTGATCACCGTCAACTCCCGATGCTCAACTCTCTCTTAATGTTTAGTCATAATTAGGATATGAGTTCTCTATAAATGAGCCCTACTCTTGGAAAGAATTAAGAGCTGTTGTTAAAAATGTTCCAAAATGTAAAAAAAAAAGGATATAAATATATAAAAGAATTTAGGACAATGTTAGGAAGAGAATCTGGGAGCCACATGTGCAAACAATGGGTGAGAATTAGAATAGGAAGACGATACGATTGATTTCAGAGAGCGTTTCCTTATATGGAAAACTAGAGCAGTTTGAAAGTTAGATGATAGCTAGCATTTGAAGCTGTTTTAATTACTTTTCTCTCATTGCTGAGACAAAATACCTGACATCCAAATTTAAGGGAGGAAAGGTTTATTTAGCTCACAGTTTGTAGAGGTTTCAGTCCATAAACGGCTGGCTCCAAGGCAGGGAGGCATGACAGCAGACAAGCAGAAGGCCACAAGGTAGCAAGGAGCCTACAGGCCTCTTTCCACCTCTTATATCTTACCCAGGTGGCCAGGATTAGGATGGTGCCAAAACAATCAGCGGATTGATTTAGTAATTACACACCCTTTTTTAGTATATGTGCTGCTGGAGTGAGCACATTAATCACATGCTCCTATCCCCAAATCCCATATTCTAGATTCAGCCACCCCTGAAAAACCCCCATGTATGACCTCATGAGGTTTGGCGGGGACAAAGAGGCACAAACCAAAACAGAAGCCTCTCTCCGACTTATTTCTATAATACTTGTTCACACATCCCTACAAACAAAGAGAAAATAATTACCTACCCAGTTTAAGGAATAAGATTTTCTTTCAGCCCTTGTGCAGCACTCAAGTATAAATCCTGAAACAAATATGTTAGATATTTCTTGTCATGTTTTGTCAAAGGGAAGGGAGGGGAATGGAAAAGAAGAATTAAATAGCAGGTACCGGTACAAATTCCCTATGATGAATGTGCTCATTATGTATGTCAAAAGTATATCAGTAAAATTAATTTCAAAAATGATAACAGAGGGCAGGGGATTTATCTCAGTGGTTAGAGTGCTTGCCTTGCAAGCATGAGGCCCTGAGTTCGATTCCCGGTACCAAAAAAAAAAAAAAAAATGATAACAGAAAGTGCAACAAAGTCCTACTATCCTTGCCCCAATTACTTTCTGAATATTTTGGAGGGTCTTAAAATGAAATCAGTATATGGTGCAAGATAAACTGATGCCAATGTCCTTACAAACCAAAGACCTGTTTACTTCCCACACGACCACGGTGCATTCCAGAAGAGAGACTTTGGAAGAGGACGCTGCTAAACTGCAGCAGAAAGCAGCACTGCGCAGACGGCTGTCCTGTCTTCACCGAGAAACCAAAGAAGAACCACATTCAGCAGTCGACCAACAAAGGCGCTGGGAGTGAGGACCGAGTGCTGGTTGTTTTCATACTGTGCACTTAAACACTACTGGAAAAATCTGTGTGAATAGTAAACGACAGCTCTACACATTTTAGATAGACACAGGCACGGAATACCAATGTTCAACACCTGTGACTCTTACACAAGCTCTGCCCAGCACCCCTTTCTAGTGACCTACAGATAATCAGCATGGTCCAGACTATACACTTACATACCGTCTGCCAGTTACAACAAAACAGTAAAAATCCACTTTTTGAAAAAGAATGATGACACACCAGGACAGTTACATCTAAGGAGTTTATTGAGATATTCCACTGCTTTTCAGCAGTCCTTAGCTGGCACGTTGAGGCCCCGGATTTCACTGAAATTCTATTCTAATCCAAATAGCAATTGACTTCCTGGTAGGTTCTCAATTTGATGTGAGTACTAAAGCTGGTTTTAATGATTTATCTGTTATTTTAGCTAAGAAAGACTAGTAAGCTTCCAAATGCATGTTTTAATGCTATCAAAATAAATACATCTCCTAGGATATGATTCTTCATAGGAAATAAATTCTTATAACATTTTTCTCCTCGTACATTTCTCTCTAATTCTTCTATCAAAAGAAAGGAAAACTCATATAAGGACTCTAGCATCTTTCTGATATTCATCCATATTTCAAGTACATTTTATTGAAAGTTTCTCCCCAAGAATGTCTCAATTTAGTTTTGTGTTTCAAAAGGTCCTACTTTGTGACAGTAATAAGAAAATATCAGTCAAGACATAACAGAATATAACCTAACTGTTCCTTTGATTTTGACTTTGTACCACAAACTTTTCAGAATGAAGAACTTGGTTCTTTCACTAGAATTTTCTGAGTACCTAGAAATAAGGAAGCTAAAATACTTACAAGAGCAGCAATGCTTTTTGCATAGTCCTTAACTTGGAATTAGGAAAGACATAATGCTTCTTGATCTCCGCAGAAGCCTCATTAAATAACCGATACATTAATGATATGCAAGCACTCTACTGTCTATATGGATGAAGGAAAAGGCCCACAGAAAAAGGAATCACGGAGAAAGGATTCCTTTTCTGATCATTATGCCAAATTAGCAGCCTTCACTGAGACCTTGTCCTGCAGTATTCCAAAGTGCTCTTTGGAGGGCTTCAGAGAGCCCATTATGGAATGTCAGCAATTTTATCCAGAATTCAAGGTGAGACCTTTGGGAAAATAGTGTTGTAAATAACATGAGGCAAACTCTGGCACTTTTAGGACAGCTGTCCATAACACCAGAAGGCATCAAATGAAATCCTGAAAAAATAAAATTCATCTAAATACTCACTATAGGCAAAACAAATTGTCAGTATACTCAGTCAACATCAGCAGACGAAATTGATGAGGTTACCTCATATTTCACACCTCATATATCAAAATACAACCATGGAATAGGTAAAACATGGAGAGAACCCAAGTTTCAAGAATTTTAAATATTTGCAAATAGATTTCATACAACTACCTGTAGCCATCAGTGCTTTTTGGAGAAACAGATTTAATGCAAGATGTATGAATATATAAGAATTCATAAGACCGGTTTACAGTTGCTGCCTGCAGAGTCAGACATGGAAGAGTGCAAATGGTCTGCCTGCATGCTGGAGATCTGAAGGGCCCGTCAGAGGCCTGGAGCCTGCTGTAATGTGCCGTGGGAGTCTGTACTAGGAGGCCGAATGGTCTGCACTAGAAGGCTGAGGGTCAGGGCTGGAAGCCAGGAGATGACGTCCGAAGTGAAGGTGAAGACTGGAGCGCCTCCGAAGAAACACAAGCAAGCCTTCCTCCTTCACTTCCTCTTTATATCATTCTGGTGACAGTCCTGTCCTAGAATGGGTCTTCCACAGCCAGAACTGTACTGAGCCAATTTAGTTGATGTTTCTTACTCGTATTGATTCAGTTAGTGAACTATCACACCACCCTATGAATGAACTTCTAATAATTCACGATTAGCCATTCCTAATTCTGTAGATGAACTGCAATTTTACCTCACGAGACAGTGATGGCTATGGTGGATGGTGGTAGCAAAATTATTATTAAGATTTTAAGTTTTCAACCTGAAGAATCCTGAAACTTTAATGACAGGATCAACTACTTCGTTAAAAATGTAGAAAGGAGCTTTGCAAAGCTTCTTCATTTACGGAGGTTTTTTTTAATTCCCTCATCTAAATGTTCAGGTAGAGACAACAATGGCATTTTTTAATCTATTTGATCAACCAATGTGACACAGTGAAGCTCCCTTAACCAATCATAGCTCCTTTGGTTCCTATCATCGCCAACAATTGTTGATCCTCACAATAAAATTTATCTAGGGTCATTCTGTAAAGTTTTCCCTTTCTCATCCAGTATTGGATTCTACACTTTACTCATGATGACATAAAAATGTGCTGAAGGGACTCATAAAATGTATTGTGGAAGACTGATTATGGTCAACTCGAGCGGGAACGCCCTGCTGAACTGAGTCAGCGTGGTTCTTGGCGTGGAAGATCCACCTGAGGACTGTTGCCCACACGGCGTAAAGGAAATCGGGAGGGGAGGCTTGCAGGAGGCTGTTTCCCAGGAGACGCTCTGTTGCATCTGTTGGCTTCTGTGAAGTGAACTCGGCTGCTCTCCTTGTCAGAGGACAACAGTCCTTGCTGTGGCCAGGTCCTTGTTTTCACCAGGGATGGCTACTGTTCTCTTCAGGGGGTCCCCGGTCATCCTCTTTGTCTTGAGTGCGGTATCCTGGCTCCAGTACAGATTCTTCAGCCTTTTAGTGCAGACACAGATTTACATGGTGGGCTCCCAGCCCCTGATTGATGCTTTGCACTCTTCCTGCATTTGGCTCCTGTGTGTGAACGTTCTACCTTGTACATGGCCTGTGTTAGATCTGCTCACTTGCAAACCACTGATGCTAGAAACCACTGACTAACCCAGGCGCTCTGCAGTGAATGACACCTGCTGTTTCTCAGACACTTCGCAAATTCACATGCTGAAAATCTAGTTTGGAATCTGAGTTTTGAAATGCAAAAGGCCACATTTTATAATTCATTGAAAACCTGTTCTATGTTTTTATATGAATAGAAATGAAAATATATTGATAGCATAGGATCATATCCAATGGAATTAGTATTGATTTGGTTGAAATAAAATATTTTGGGGATTCATTTGAGAGACACTTAGGAATAAAAGGTTGTTACTAGACTACCATTATGTAGAACTGCTAAATATCAGGTGAGGTTTCTCTAAATAGATACGCTACCATCAGCTTAGTATGGTATTTTCTTTTAGCAAGCGCAGTAGGGTATACAAATGTGTTCAATGAAAATAGAACATATAGGAATAAATCCAATAAATCCTAGGAAAAAATTCTACCTAGTGACAGAAAAAAAAAATTTGTTTATTGCTTCTTCTTCAATTCCTTAAAAACGCATTAATTTAAAACATTTTCATAAAAATAAAGGTAGAAAAGAAGTTGTAAAATAACTAGATAAAAGCTAGTTTATATAACTTTATATTTCACATGTAAATGTAAATTTTAAAAATCTTCCTAAAGGGATCATGTAGTAAGGAGCTCAAACATCAACATAGAGTAGATTATATAGAAGATTATCATGCACTTAAAATAGGTCAAGAAACAGGCAAATAAGACAGAAATAATATCATTGTCGAGGTTCAATAAATGACATAAAGGTGACTTTTTCTCTTTATAGCTTCATGTCTTTCTCCAAACTCTTCAGTTTAGCAAATGATGACATGATAATATAAGCCATTATCATTGTATTTTAGTGTATGTGCTGCTGAAGTGAGCACATATTGCTGTATTTCGATAACAATGTTTAATTGTACAAAGAGGAGCACCCTTTGTAGTCCGTCTGTATTAGTACGTCTAAATAAATAGACATCGAATCTGCGTCTTCTCCTTTGGAGAATAAAGCATTAAACCAGAGAAAATAAATATGTAAATATATTTTAAAAGGTGGAATTTAATAGCACATGTGAGTGTTAAAGAGCATATTTTGAAAGCTTTGTTTCCGAAAAATAGCTTACTTATTTTACACGTTATGTGATCTTCTCAAACTTGCACTCTGTATTACTAATTCAGTTTTCTGAAGCATTTCATGAGTTCTAATGTCCAACAATACTGCAATAATCATTAACATGCTTAAAGTTATTTATTATTATTACTGGTTTCATCTTATATTTAATTAAGACTTAGAATCAGACAATACATATATAAAATAATATATTCTTGCGTAAAGAAAAAATCATACAGAATGTAAGTATGTATATATATTTCTAATTTGGAGAGCAAAGGTCATTTATAGGCTAAGGAATGCCTGTATTTTCAGATTATGTGTGGTCAACATTTAGTGGAAGTCTTAGCCATCTTCCTCAAAGCATTATCTGAGTCAAATGTGCTGCGTTATGGAAGCTGGTCCCCTAGTGAGCAGGAGAGAGGCTACTAAGCAGAGGAGGCCTACGTGGTGAAGTGCTGCTGAGTCGTTTCCCAGGTAAATGCAACTAAAGTGGGGCATGTTCTGACACCTCATACAGACTGTTTCCCCTTCAGTGTACCCAGATGAGAAAACAGAATTTGTGTACTGACTGTAGCTTTCATTTTTTGAAAGTTTCCCCTGAAAATTAATAATTCTTTGAGGCCATCTGAGATTGAGGTCTCATCAAGTTATCTGAAGACCACATCTTGGTGAACAAAGAAAATTTGGGGGCAAGATGGCTTAGAATACTTCATCAGAAATGTGTGATACAATGGGCAAAGTTAGTAAATAATAATTTAACCTTGTTTGTATTTACTGATTATCCAGGAAGAAAGCATATTAGATAAACTCAGAAAGAAGCAATTAAACCACAAAATCAAGACAATAGCTAAATACAATAATATCACATGGAGGTTTAAGAGTGAGGACACTTTTATTTCCAGACAAACAGTGAACGGGAACAGACAAGTACAGCCGCTTTGCAGAGTAACCTTGAGAATTTTAAGAGGAGTCATACGGATTCAGTGCTATCAAAAATAATAGAATTGTGTCCTGAATAAAGTGCTTCTCTTGAATTAATATATTTGTGGGAGACAAGGCTGAAACATGGGCAAAATGCCAGCAGGTATAACAAGGTACAGGTCAGAAAAGCATTCATTAAATTTTCTGTTTCCTCCCTTCTCCCTTTGAGACAGCCGTTGCCTTGCAATTCACTGTATAAATTGTGTGTCTGCAGCACAAACTACAGATTCAGATAGACACTAATGTAAAGGTGATACAAAGTCCCATTGTGCTGAAGCAGAAGATTTGGTCGTTTTCCTGTGCTCTCTTCACCAACCCTCAATGTCAAGTTTATGTATTTTTTTTATGTTTTTCTTGCAGTGCTGGGGATCAAACCCAGGGCCTTGCGAATGCTAGGCAAACATTCTACCACAGAATCACATCCCCAGCCCCTCAGTGCCAAATTTTAAAGGCTGATGAAGCACAGTGAAAGCAGGAACTCTGGCACTGCCACTCTCCGAGACTTTATAGGTGGTACCGCGGAGCCATGAGTCAGTGCAAAGCGCAGCTGACAAAGCTCGGAAAGCTAAGCCTATGTGGAAATGATCTCCAGCTGTAATGGGATCTTATCACGAAGCCATTTCAATTAACAAAGTGTGCAGCAAAAATAAGTTAACCAAATGATTTTTGGTATGTGTCTTTCTTAGCAAGGCAGAACAGTTAAAAACAAAAGAATTGTTTGATATTTAATGATGAAATAAACTATCAAATGCATGTTAATATGTAAATAAGGACTACAAAGTATTAAATAATTTTCTCTGTAATATTACTGGCAAAAGTATGAAAGACGGATTGAAACAGAAGGGATCAAAAAAAAAAGAAAAAAGGATCAAAGCTCCAATTTCATTGAAAAATTGTTAATTTATAATCATATTATATTAGCTTATTACCAAAAGTAATATTTTCTTTAAAGGTAATACAGAAAGGTTACGCTTTAGTCATAAAGCATTAATTATTAAAAATAATTCTTTGTAACATTTGTTAAACTATCATATTAAGTAATAATGTCTATGTCTTAACCTTCCAATTACTTTCTCCAAATGAATTCCTTGCTTAGGCCATGAAACTTTTTCCATCTGCTATTATGTACAAAGTGATTACAAAAAAAAGACAGAAGAGAGAAAAGGGAAGGGAAGGGGAAGAGGGAAGGAAGGAGAGGAGGAAGATATTATATATCACATGTTTAATTTATTAAATTGACTTTTAATTAAAATGCCTTAATTATTTTGTGTGAAGAAGTTTTTATTGCCTTGATTACTAAAACATGAAACTTTTCTCTATATTTTATTAATGAGTTGTAGTCTCCTGTCTGCTAGATATTCTTGCCCTTGGCTCACTTGCCTATCAATTTTTTAATTGAGTATAATTTAAAAAGAAAATCATATATATTTAAGTGGTAGACTACATGTTTTGAGTTACAGAAATATAAAAGGATTATTAAAGTCATGCTAGTTAACATATACATCATCTCACAGATTTATAGCAATTCCTAATTTCTTCTGCTTAGAAATATTTTATAATAGCACAAGTCAAAAGTACTCTTAAAGAGAAAAACGCATTCACCATTTTGTTCTTGGAGAGGTTAAAATAATCACGTGAACATCATTTTAAAAGATTTCTTTGTATCTCTACACATAAGTGCATTTTTAAAATAGAAAATGTGTAATACTCTGTATACTATTTTGTAACATGCTGTTTCAGTTGATGGAGTCTGGTAGAAACATTATCACCTCAAAAAGTTCATGTGAACATCATGATATCTTAAAGCAGGTGAGATGTGGAGAAAAAGGAAACAGCGATGTGTACATTAGTACAACCACTATGGAAATCGCTGTGAGGCTTTATAAAAAAACCTGAAAATAGTGCCACTATATGACCCAGCTATGTCACTCCTTGCTATATGTCTGAAGGAATTAAAATTAATATACTACAGGGATTACATGCATACTCATGTTTATTGCAGCACAATTCACAATAGCCTGATTGGTAGTCAGCCTAGGTGATGTGATCTTCAACGAATAACAGGTAAAGAAAATGCGATATACATATTGCAGGAAAATACATGGAAGTGGAGATCATTGTGTTACATGAAATAACACAGATTTAGGAAGATAAGTATCCTATGTTTCCTCTAATAGGTGGAATGTAAAAAAGATGGCATGAAAATACAAAATAGATTATTATTATTAGAAAAGAAGAAGGGGTAGGTCAGAAGAGAGGGTCATGGAAAATAGAAAAATGTTATTAATATCTTTCTATGTTTAATATTTAACTTCTTTTATTGATCAAAAATATTTTAAGTGGTAAATATACTGATTAAAATGAGTGAACATCATTAACTGTACAATAAGGAAAAGAATTTTGAACCTAAATGCTACAAGCCAGTTTTTCCGTTCCAGTGATAAAAAATAGATGTGAAAAACATTAACATATGTGTGTTCAAGTAATTGATTTGTATGAAAATTAATGGCTGTAGGAACTTGAGGCACAGATGATGGATAATTTGCTCTGAGTCATAACTAGAACAGTTTAATAGGTAAAAATTATCATCTTCAGAATGATTTACTGAGAACATGAAGCATAATTTAGCCATAACAGTAATTATTCTGAGGTAGGTGGTAAAGTGTATTTAATTTAAATCATAATATTACAATTGAATTAACAGTGTCTGTTTATGCTCCAATCATAAAGGAGTTCTAGCAATTGTCTTCTTTCTGGAAATTTAGGAGGAGTAAGTAACATAGTCAAATAAATGCTTTAAAATTTTTACCTTTTAAATACATGTACCATCAATTTAATAGGTTTGCATTCTTAAATGACCATATTAAGTATAAATTAAATATAAATTGAATACCATCAATTTTTCTAGTAGTTTATACTTTCTCCATGAATTATTTCTAGAAATTGAATTAAGTTAAGATAATTATAATTAAAATCATTACATATTGTATGATTCTCAGAATTTTAAACATATTAAATACCTACAAATTAATTATAAAGGAAAATATAATAAAAGGGAAATTAACAATAGCTATTGTGGGCTAATATTAAAAGCAGAATTATACCTTAATTCTGCACAATGCCTTTTTATTTTTTTACAGAGATAGGATTAATAATAAATTGGGATATATCGAGAAAATCATTTTAAAATTAAGTATTAAAATGACTTTAACAAATCCAAATACATAAAAATAACTTACAAGTGGGACACAAGTCAATATCACAGGATAGAAATTGTCTTAGGAATCATTAACAGATCTGTGTAGTTCCTTCAGGACTATAACTTTGTAATGAAAGCTCTTTTTTTTGGCTGTTTTAGAGTACAATTATCTGTAAATTCAGTTTTGTGCATTAAGTTAATAATGATTCTTCATTTTGATACACAAAAATTTTAAATATATTCAAATTCGGTGAGAAATGTATGGCCACCTGTATTTTGTTCACAGGTTATGATGTAATTCCTGCAAGACTTTTCTAGTATGTTCATACTTCTGTCTTTGTATATATAATTTGTCTGTGTAAGATAGACAACAAAGAAAACTTGAATCATTCATTGAAAATTTACTGAACATCTCACCTGTGTAAGACATCTTTCTGTTTAAGTCATTATAGTGATTGCTATACACACCACAAGTAAAAAGCCCAGAACTCAGAACCCTGTGTTAGAATAGAGGTGGGGTTGTGTTCAGATAAGATTAAATTGATTAGGTATCTCAATACCTGCCATGCTCATCGAAGGTGTGTTTACATTTCCAATGATTTATTTTCAATAGAGCGCCACTACCCTAATGGTTTACAGCTGTACCGTACTTGAGGCGTTACCCAGCTGCAGCCAGGCCTCTCCTGTTTGCCGTCACTCAGGCCGGCAGCTGTAGCGGGTGTAGGCAGGTGAGACGCACCTCGTGCCTTTGGTAGGCCTGAGGGTACGACTTATGTTTCAGAATGTGCATTATAATCTCCTCATGAGCTCCTGTACGACTCTGCTGGGGGCATCATGGCATCATATCCAATTGATTTTTATTTTTGTTTCATTTTTATTTATGAAATTTAAATGCATGTTGACCGTATATTAGAAAACCTGAACAAAGGTGGTTTTGCCGCTAGCCTCCTGTGCCTCTGAAAATCACCAGGGTATGCCAAATGGTACTTAGCTGCATTTAAAGAAAAAGTGAAGTTAATTTGTGCACTTTATTGTTAAATTTATATAAACTTCTAAAATTTTTGTTTTTATTAGTTCATGTTTGCAGTACATAATAAGTACATTCATTGTGAGGAGTTGATACATGTACATAAAATATCTTAATTCTTTTTTCAATCCCTCCTTTTTCCTTCCCTTCCTTTCACTCCATCTCTTGGTTTCTTTCCTTTTCGCAAGAGATCTACCTCCCTGTTTCTTATTATCTATCTTTTATTTTGCTTTTTCTTTATTTATACTTTGGGTTTCTTGTATAACAGAAACCATACAATATTTAAGCTTGTGTGTCTGATTTTTGATAAGCACAAATAAACCAGACAAAAGCGGTGGGAGAATTCCCAAAATCATGGTTTTATTTAATTTTGTTAATGAGGATATTCTTAAATTTTAAGAGACACAGGAAATGTCTTTAATATACAAACACATAAAATGTATATTATTTCTTTTTATCACTCTGATGTCTCAATACCCAAGCACCATATAGTATCTATGAAATAGCACAGTATTATTATCTGGTAGTGTAATTTCAATTTTAATTGTTAGTATAATAAAAATGAGACAGAATATTAGCAATTTATAAAAAAATCTGGCATTTCCTTTTTATTTCAATAACTAATTCAAATTTTGTTCAAGTTAGTAAAATGTAACTGAGTTCAATGATATGGCCATTTCATTTTCAAACATTAAATTTTCTGTTTGTTGTTTTTCCTATTGCTCTCTCAATTCAACAGTTCACAGTCAAAAACCAATGCTGTGTTGTAAACCTCAGTGTAGAAATCAGACTTTCGTGAATACTATGTGAAAGAATATGCCATAAAAGAAAATCTCACATTGCATGTATTGACTATACTTCTCATTTCAAAATATCTTTTGCCTCCCACAATGGGATTCTTCGCTACCAAATATCAGCAGTTATCAGACATGACATAGCATGAAATTCCTTTCTCTCATGTATCATTAAAATATAATTTACTATCATCATGACTGTACCTCCTTGTTATTTCTCAAATTATTTTCTTCCTATACATGTTGGAAATTTTCTTAAGCTTAACTACCCTCCGTATCTTTATGCAGTTATGTGATAAAAAATCTTTGACTGCAAGTGTCATCCCAATTGTGGTGAAGAATTAAGAGTTCCCTGGAAATTAAAAAAAAAATGGAAAAAGCTGATTTCTGTTCCTCTCATTTCCAAATGTCACTAAAGAAATTAGCTACTAACATGTCCAAGAAAATATCTGAAGTGAGCAGTATTCGTCACAGTATTCGTCGAAACAGGGAGTGTACATATCATGTGACGAGAAAAACAGAATGGAATATTTGATGGAAATAGAATAAAATATTTGATGGAAACAGAATTAATTGTGGAAACAAATTGAGAACAAAATATATAGATAATCAAGGTGATACGGAGGGGAAACCAAAAGAAGATGTGGTTGTGCAGTTCTTTGTTTTCTTGCCATTGGAAGTGTGAGGCACGCCAAAAAAAGACAAAATTTAACAAAACAGAATTAAGATTCCTATAAATGCTGAATTGCAACCGCTATGTGTAAAGGTGTACTACAATGCCCGCCTCTTCTTGACTATGGAATCAAAAGAAATACTAAATTGATTAATTAAAATTTAGAAACTGAGAAGGTAGAAAGTATCTTGAGAAGTTTGGAAAGGAGTCTTGATGGGTTTTGTTTTTAAAAATGGAATTAGAAGAATATGTGTAGCAAAGGTTAGTTTGAGCTTCATATTCATGAACCTCTTGGGAACTACAGACCTATTTTTATCTGCCTCTACTCGGCCTCCTCAGGAGAAATATATAGGGAAGATTCATAAACACATATTCCCTTACCTAATCTGCTGATAACACTGTTGTGTGGATAGGAAAATGAGAGGAAGGGAGTGAGTGGATATATTAGTATGTATTCCTCTGCCTGAAGAAGCAGAGATCCTGCTGACATTGGATTAATATGTATCATGAAATTCGGAACAAACAGGGTGACTGGAAGTCATCCTCAGGAATTCAGGCTGTTTTCATCTTTTCACTCGTTTACTCTTCAGGGCTCAATTTTTGACCATATGCTTTGATGTTGTGGTTTTAAATTTTTTCCTCTTCCCACAGAGGTAGGAAAAAGCATGAAGGGAGAAAAAGCAATGACTATCCTCCGTACTGGGAGAATAAGCTGTTTCTCTGAAAGGCCCATTTGATTATGTCCCTGTGGCCATAATCATATTTCCAGTGTGTCTAATGTTTCACATAGTACATCGCCACCCTGAACAAAGTTGGAATTATTTCGTCAAAAAAGAATACCAGTTAGAAATAAAAACAATATTTGAATCACTTAGAATTTAAGGAGACAGAGTTCACACTGAAATATGATGATTGAGTGGAATATTTACAATACATTGTTTAAGGGAAAAGGAAGAGAGACAGCAAAGAATTTCAACATCAGAAAAATAGGAAAGGAAAAAAAGAAGAGCCAGTTATTGCTGAGAGAGAGAGAGAGAGAGAGAAAGAGAAAGAGAGAGGAACCATTGGCTCAGTTATGTGGCATTTATTATAAACCTTCATTTTGCAGAACATCACAGAACAAGTCACTCAAAATCGAAGGTGTCTATATAAGGGATTTACCAGTTAGGCTTACACTGGCCCCCTGTGGACTCATGGGCGGAAAAATACAGAATGGCTGCTTGGGTGCTGGAAAGCAGGAGGATCCAGTTGAAAGTTTAAGAGCTGGAGCTCACTGCAGATTATAGTTGAGAATCTGTGTTGGGAAGCTGAAGTGTCTGCTCAAGGCCTGAAAGAAGTAAAGACAAAGACCCAAAGGCAACGACAAAGACCAGAACTCCTCCAAAGAAGAAACAGGGCAACCTCTTATTTCCCTTCTTATTCTGTCCAGGTACAAACCTATGTGTTGATGCAACCCACATCCAGGGTGAACCGTCCTGCCTCAGTTTTCAGACTATGCATCATATCAATCATTCAAAGACAAACCTAGAGCTTTACTAATCTGCTAGGTGGTTCTTATTCAAGTTAAATTGACAAATCACAATTAATTGTCACATGTTGCAACATACAAATACTACTTTAAGTCTGTGGGAGGAACAAATACCAAAGAAAGAAATAGGAAGATTCATGTCTACAATATAAAGAATCGTTATGTTTCATATCTGAAGTATAAGGACTGATGCTAAATTAGGTCAGTTGGTTTGAACATTTAAGGGTATCTCAGTTAAATGCATTGAAACCAACCTATATGTCTATTTGTCAATCATTATTTGGCATTAATTTTTTCTCCCACATTTAAATGCATATGTTAAGAATTAAATATTGTGATTGACTTGTTCCAACTTGTGATAGATGAAGTTTTAATATCTGATATAATTCCCAGTCCACTGGGGAACACACGTGTTTTGCCAGTTACTTAAAGGAAGAGCGGTCTATATGCTGCTATAATAGGATCTTGCAGATGTGATTAAGAGCTCCACATCAGATGACCTTAATATAGGAATATTATACTTAATGAAATTCACTTAATTAGATGAGTTCTTAAAAGAGTCCAAATTCTTCCTGATGAGAGATTCAAAATTAGAGAGATTCTATGAATGAGACGGATTTGAGGTGAGGGAGATACCTGTGTTGCTGACTTTCAAGATAGAAGCAAAGATACGGGTGTCATTGAGAAGTGGAAAATGACCCCTGGCTAACAGTCACTGAGGATACAGGGACAACGTTTATTGAGCAGAAAGAAAACAAGCTCTGCCAACAACCTGAAAGAATTTGGAAGACATCTATCCTCTATCTCTAACCAGATAAATGTAAACTCTTCTTGCACTTCCTTGCAGTTTGTCCCTGCACACTACTGTTTAGTCAGTTTTCTTGTTTAAAAGTTTCTCAAATGCAAAGCACAGCATATTCTAAACTTTCAAATATACTGTTTCTTAAACCATTAAGTTAATAACATTAAAAGGATTTTAAATTTAACTTTTAAATTGTTAAAAATTGATAATCCACCAGATTCATGGAAATTATAGTTCTTTGTAAACATGTTTATATACCTAGTCTTAATACCTACAAGACATACTGAAGTATATAAAAAGGATTGTAAATTTAAAATTATATAGTAAAATTGAAAGCAATTCTACCTTAATACATTTCGAGAAAATAGAATCTCAAAAGCAATATTTTAGATGGAGAAATGCTATTGTAGAGGAACATATTTAAAATGAACCAATCTAGAAATAATTTTGTTTTTTTTATTTTTGTTTTTGTTTTTGTTGTTATTCTGTATTCTGGTGCACCATTGTTGAGTGCTTTTTAATACATAGAAACAATTTGAAGACAGAAAAATCAAACAAATAGTTTTGCATTCAATAAGCTATGTCATAGCTACCAACGGAATCAATGTCTTCTTAAATTTAATTTTGTGTATTTGAAATAAATTAATTTTCTATCCTTTCTTAAATCTAAACACAACTTTTAAGTTCATTAAATTTAGTTAAAAATATAATTTTTAAAATGTAAATACATCTAAAATTTTAATTTAAAGTTTTTTAATATTTTATTTTTGCTAGTACATTTTTGTAGTACATTGATTACATTCAATTTGGGGAGTGGGTACATGTACATAACACACTTAATTACCTTTCTATTCTATTCTTTTCCTCTTCTCTCCGTCTCGCCTCTCCATCTCTGTTTTACTTAGATGTTGAAATTGCTTTTAAGATTCTAAAAATCAGCCAGCCGTGGTGACGTATACCTGTAATTTCAGCCCTCTGGAGGCTTAGTTAGGGGGATTGCTGCAAGTCCGAGGCCAGCCTGGGCTGCATAGTGAGCTCAAGAGCAGCCGGGACTTCGTAGCAAGACCCTGGCTCAAAAAAACAAAAACAAAATAAAAAATATAAAAATCATTTAAAAATATAATCATATATTTTATTTTATACGAAAAAGATACACACTATTGTGGTAAATAAAGTCCAAAGCACAAAGTAAGTAAATTCAAATTATTTAAAAGAGCTTAATTTTGTCTTCTTTTATTAAAATTGCAATATAATCAGCGCATTAGAATTTTAGGTATTGTATGCAGTGTCCAAACTTACACTAATTCTAACTGCTGAAGGTCAACTGGAAAGTTGGCAATCCATTTCTGAAAACGGCATGCTTTACGTGACTTCTTCCTAACACCAGCAGCATTTTGTTGAATAGAAATGTTCGACTTACTTATACATAAAGCTCATCTTCAAATTGAAATGATGCAGAAGGAGATCTTTCTGCATACATTTTCTGCAAACTAAAAACTCAAAAAAATTGTAACATTTTTGACATATAAAATATTATCCAGAAATTTAGTTGGAAATTCTACAAAAGCAAAGCTTGGAAATTAGAAAAAGAAAATTTCAGATACAGGGTTATACATTACCATTACCAGTTGAAGGTAATGAGTTAACTGAGATCTAAGAATCTTTATTGCCAGCAGATAATTGCTTAGCAGACTTTGTGTGGGAGTACATTGCATTGTATTGGACCTAACTACATTGTTTTCCAAATTTGGCCTACTAATTTTGTAAATTACTTGCTTCACAGCAAGTTTATCAGTTACTTTAAATAGTTTTGATTTCCCTTGGAAAAAATTAAAATGAAATTAAAGAAAAGAAAACTACTTTTTCTATTCATAAAATTCAATTAGTAATCCAAAATACATACATAATTTATCATAGTATGACAGTTTTGTTCTCTTTTTTTATAAATACTCATTATGTGCACATATTATAACTTACATTGCCATAGCTTCTTTTTAGAATGTAAATAGAAATATAAAATAATTTTTTATTTCAAAATTAAAAATAATCTTTTTCAAAAGGAACTCAAGTATTACTCTAAGTTGACATAAACAATAAACATACTAAATAAAAAAATTAACATCTAAATTCTATTCAGTCAAGAAATATTAGTTATCTACATTGGAACAAATGTTGGGAGTTTATAAATACAAGTAAATATTTTTAATAGCCTTTTTTCAAATTTCATGTATCCTGTTCTGATGACGATCATCCCCTGGAGATCATTTAGAAACCTATTCCCAATTTATATCACCTGGAACTTCTGTGATTGGTGCCACTTTGTTCTTCCTTTCACTGGGGCTATCGCCTACTCTCTCTGTATGAGCTCAGTAAGAGCTGAGATGACACAATCACCATTATACATCAAATTACCCACGTTCGATGGCATTGGCGCACAGGCCTCTAATGCTTGCACTCTGGGAGGCTGAGGCAGAAGGATCGTAAACATAACTTGAAGCTCAGCTCCATCGGCCATTTAGGAAGAGCCTGTCTCGAAATAAAAAGTTACAAAAGATCGGGAGATACAGGCCATTTGTTCAATTCGTAGCACGGTTAAAAAACAAAATAAAGCAAAACTAAGCAAGCAATCGAAACAAAAAGATGTTAGTTTTCACACTCTTAACTGCTCATGAAATTTGTAATTGTAATTGGGTGCTTTTTACAAGTAACAGAGAAAACATGCAAATGTTTTGGGAAATAATTAAATAATTCCACATGTTATTTATGCAGGCAGAGAGATGGACTTTAGAAAGATCAAAAAATGTCATTGCTTACTGGTTTGAGAGACGCTAGACCACGAAATGGATAAAACCGTTGTGTACATGCCTGCAGTTTTTCTCACAGAGGTGTCTCTGAGTGGGTGTCTGTCATGAAGGACTCACAGAACTGGCTCTGGGACAGCGTCTTGCTTTTGTTTTCTCCCTGCAATTTGAAGTCTCCTTGAATTGAAAGGACTACCAGATGTTCCTGCCACTGCAGCGCAAGTACAAGTGTCATTTCTGGGTTTAACTGCTGAAAATAGAAGAGTGCTCCGCAATCTGCTTTTCTTATCTTTCTTCTTTTCTCAATTCACTGAATGCAAAGACTCCTGAGAACTTTGATGGTTCAACCCAAGATAATTTCATTTCTAGTATTCCCAAGTGCTTCCTGATTCCTTTCAGGAAAATTGCCCTTCATCCTGAAGCAATCTCTCTGTTTTTGTGCAAGTTTCTGGCAACAAATTCATCGACTTGTGTTCATATGAAAATGACTTTATTCTGCATTTACCAGTGAAAATTGTTACCTTTGGATATTATTTTTTTATTGGCACATATACTTTATGGGTGAATTTCCTTTCAGTAGTATAAAGACTATTTCATTTCTGCTTTCCATCTTTCCTATTTGAAGTAAGTTAACAGCTTTCTTTTTGCTATTTTACAGATAATATTAATTTTGTCCTATAACATCTCTTAAAATATATTTTCTTTCCTTCTAAAAATTTTACCATTGTGTTTCTAAGTGCATTGTATTGGGACACACTTTCTGGGAAACAAACAGATTGTGTATATCTAGGTGAATCTTCTTATCCTCCTTGTGCTTTCTCTTCCTCTTCTTCCTCCTCCTTCTCCTCCTCGTTTCTCTCTCCTTGTCAGTCTTCTCTTCCTTCTTTTACTTGTTCTGCTTTGTTCCAAAGATGAAATACTTGGTGTGTTCCCTTGGTCTCAAGGAAAGAAACTAGACATAATTTAAGCCTGAAACTTTTAGCCCACTTCCCATTAGGGAAAGGAAGGCAGAAAGAGAAGAATGGATATAAATGGGATTAATAATTGATCATTCTTATGTGGTAGAACCTTAAGAAAAGTCACTGCACTATGTTGTTCAGAGTTTTCAAGTGGTGAACAAGAATATAGCAATCCTTCAGAAAACTGGTGCATTCCAACTGCATGAGGATGGAAGTTCTTACATGTGAGACCCTCTCAGACCCAAACCTATTTATCTCTCCCACATGTCTTATCATCTAGATCTTGGTTTATATCATTTAAAGTATTCTTTGTATTAAATATATAAAGTATTTCCAGCTACTGTGAGCCAGGAAATCAATCAAACCTAAATTTGGATAGGTGGGAACCCTGATTTAAAGCCCAGTGTTTAAAAACACAGGTCCCAACCTGGGACTCTTGATTGGTATCTTGTGTAGTAGCAGTTTAAGACCTCAACACATGCAACATAACCATAACTGCAAGCATACAGTGTAGAATTGAGTTACATTACTCGACAGTCAGTTTTTTGCACTGGATCTGATTTTAAAAATCGATCCCCACAATAATTTTGGTGACTACAGATAATGTATCAAGTGCTAAGTGTGTGCGGGTAGGAAAAACACTCAAACAGAATGGTTACTATAAGTATGCTCATGTTTTATGCCCCCCCCATATGTCAATCCACATGTCTTTTCCCAAGACGTTATGTTTCCAGTCTTGCACGGTCGTGATCAACCAGGAAAACATTTGCCATTGACTGTGTTTCCATTTTACATGACTAAGCTCTACAGTTTCTGCCAAGTATCGGTCCTTTTCTCATGTAGCAGGCATATATCTTCTTTCAATAACTTGTTACATGAAACAAGGGGGAATATGAACATAGTTTTGAAAGCCACAAATAAATGCCTACAAATCATCTTTAAGAAAAAAAGAAGTACTCCTCAATATCAGGGAGAAGTAGCCCATTTCCGCATATTCAGAGCTTTCCATGGATTTTGATAGTTCAAGGGTTTTCAGCCCAGATTTCAAGTCTCAAGGACTCTTTCTTTCTCAAGTCTTTACCTTGGCGTAGCAGCATGTCACATTTGCAAATTCGACCTCCAGTTTATCTGCTACATGGATCATTAGATCTTGTATCTGAGCCTTAATTTTTCTGGCTCAACTAATTTCTTAGTGCCTTAGTCACTTTTCTCACCACTGGCACCAAATACTCAACACCCACAACTTAAAGAGAAGAGGTTTATTTGGTTCTCCAGGCTACAGTCCATTGCCGGCTGGTTCCAAGGCAGGAATGAGATGGTGGAAGGTCTGATGGAAGAAAGCTCCTCAGGTCATGGTGACCAAGAAGTGGAGAGCAAAGGGAGGAGTCGGGCAGGAATATACCCTTCCAGGTCATGCACCCAGTGACCTCCCTCTTCAAACCAGACCCGCTTTGCATCATCACATTCAGCTCCGAGTTCTTCAGTGCATAGATCCGCTGGTGAGTATCGTGCCCCCATTATTCAACCACCTTCCCAAGTCTAACCTCTAAACACATGAGATTTTGAATGCATAGACCGTGTACACATTATAATATCTACGAAGAAGTAATTGCTAATGCAATACTAATAGTTATTATATGAATTATTATATTTTAATATAATAATTTATAACAAATATATAAATTATATCAGTCAGAATCATTAGATACAGAGCATTTTGAATTTTTTTCTGGTTTTCTTAAATTTACATATACATAACAAAATATTTTGGAGATGGAACCCAAGTCCAAACACAAAAATTATTTATATACTTTACATATATTGCCTGAAAGTAACTTTATACAATATTTATACAATAATACTGTGCCTACATTTTGACCATGACCTGTCACTTGAGGTAAAGTGTGGAATTTTTCCACTTTTCTCATTTTGTCACCATTTAAAAAGTATCAGATTTTGGAGCATTTCAAATTAGAGGTGTTCAACCTGAAATATCATTCTTATTATAGGAATTTGTTGTGTACTAGACACTAGCCTTTGTATTACCAATCCTCTCCCCAAAACTAAGAATAACTAATACTTTTACTAATATCATACTTATATTTGAACAAAGCAGTTCAGAGTTCAAATAATTAGTCTAAGACTATATAACACATACTTACTTTACACATCAATAACTGTGGAAAACAGTGTGCAGACCCAACTAGTGTGTTAGGCAGCTAAAATAATTTCTAGCTGATCTGCAATACTGTCTTTAAGTATCTTATTATGAATGCCCTTTCATACACCAGCTTATTATAAGCGAAGATAATATCATGAAGTATATGCATTTAATTCTTGAATAATACCAAATACTAAATTATGAAATAGCATAATAATATAAATGAAAATATGAAATAAAACATATTAAAATAATCATATCAGAAATTACTGGCTGCTCATTGAACTTTTTTCACTTGTCAGTGTATATCCTGAAAATATTTTCAAGCTAGTATATTTTCTTTCTTTCTTATTGCAACAGTTCCCTAATATTTTACGCACAGTAATAATAGTCTCACCAACATCACTACCTTAAAGTGAGGTGAATGATCACACATGAAATTACCATTATGTAGTTTTTTGACTATTTGTGCACCGTGGTTATGTTTCTGAGATTCCTGAATAGTAATATCTTTGCAACAATCTACTCATTCATATTATTTTATGACATTCTGCTTTATGATAGCCAATCTACTGTTAGTAGGTACTTGAGTTCTTTCCAATTTCTGATTGTTATACATAACGCTGCTATAAATATCGTAGTGCGTATTTTTGTTAAACCTATGTGTACATTCTTCATTGGGAATAGTAGAAATGATAATTTCTTCAGTTAATATTGCCAAAGAGTTCTCCAAATTAATTATTATCATTATTGTTCTACTAGCAATATATGACAGTTTCTATTATTCCACATTCTCAGCAACACTAACAATAGAGTTTCTGTTTTGTTTTCTTTGTCTTTATGACTTTATTCATTCTGATGGGTGTACGTCCGTGTCTAATCATGGTACTGAAAAATTGGAAACAACAGTCTGTGAATATTTCTTTTTATGGCTGGGGCTTCCTGAGCAATGAAAATTGACCCCATGAAATCTTGGAGTCAATAGTCATTTCACTGTGTTTATTTCTTGCTGGGTAGAAACTTGGTTTACATTTCAACTGCTCAGAAAACATTGCTAAGCAAAGATTATTCCCTTTCTCTCAAGAGAGGAGGAGGATCATCCAGCTGCCTACATAAACTCCAAAACTAGTAATGCTGGGTTCCTCTCCTATGGTTTACGACACTCCTTATTTTGTGCATAGGCATAATCATCTAGCTATTGTTATGCTGCTCTGAGAGGGAAGCAATGAGTGTGGAGAAGTATTTGGCTGTTCTTTTAAGTGATATTAGTCTGCTGTGATCCATAAACTTGTTTTCAGGACAATAAAATCTGCATAGATACAGTAATGTTAAAAAAGATCAAGCATTATTTTTATTTCCTTTACCGTTAGTGATGTTTATCAATTTTTCAATATTATTACCACTTGGCCACTTTAAAAAGTGATTAATACCCTTACACATTAAAAATTATTTCCTGCTTTTAATGTACTAATTAATAATGTTTTGTTTAATTTTCCTTAATGCAATCTTGCTGTGCGTGTGTCATACTTAATTCAAACATCTTCTTTCCCTCTTATTCTGTATTTTCTGGCTGTATTGTGTTACTTTTGTTTGTCTGTCTTTGTCTTAGTTACTTTTCTCTCTTTGCTGAGACAAAACACCCAACACTCAAAGTTAAGGGAAGAAAGGTTTATTTAGCTCACAGTTTGTAGATATTTCAGTCCACAGTGACCTGTGTCCAAGGCATGGTGCTATGGTAGACAGGCAGATGGCAGCAAGGCAAAAGCATGTAGGCAAGCCTTTTTCTGTCCCTTATGCCTTATTCAGGCTTCCTGGCTTTAGGGTGGGTATCACTCCCACCCTTAATCCTAATACCCTTAATCCTAGCATCATATCCTTGATCCCAGCAGAACTATGCCAAACCATCAGGGGACTAATTTAGTAATCACACACTCTAGATAGTTCCACCTATAACCATATGAGATTTTGGGGGGACATCTAGACGCAAGCCATAACTGTCTTTATTTTTTGATACACAAATTTTCTTAATTTTAGTAAAGTTCAATTTAATTTTTTTTTAATTAGTATATTTGTATGTTTTTTGAGTGTATGTGTTTGGTTTCCTTTAAAAATATATTTACCCAAATTAGATTCATTTTTTCCATTCTTTCTAGAAACTGTATTGCTTAGTTTATACCTAAATCTACAATGAGTATTAAATTAACTTTGTATTCTATGATTCAGCAATAGGTACTAATTTCTCCCATATGCATATCCAAATTGAACCTGACTAACTTAATAGAATAGTTCCTTTTCTTTGGATTTAATAAATCAAGACTGCATATCTGTGCATTTATTTACATTTAGTTATATCGTCCTACCATCTTTAAATGTGCATAACATCACCTTAATGGATCAGAATTTACTATACTCATAAAATCTCCTCTTGTGAATCTTTCTACTTTGACTCATCTTTAACATTTGTTTGGCTGTTCTTTGGTCTCTTTCTGATTACATCAATTTCCAAACTAGCATCCGTTTCCACCAAAATATATTTTTGATAAAATTTTGGCAACCATTGAATTAAATCTGTATGTCAGCTTGCAGAAGGACTTATATCTTTATCATACAGAGTCTTCCAATTCATGGAGTCTTCACTCGAGTGCTTTTATGATATCCCATGTTAAAATTTGACCTAGTCATCGTATGAATGAAGCATAGATCTCTTATACAAACAAGTACTTTCTTACCTGATATTTTCCTTCTCTCACATATGAAGAAGTCCAAAAATATTTTTCTTGGCCTGCTTTACCTTATAATGATGAGTATGCTTCCATCACCTGTATCACTGGGATTATGAATTGGAAACAAGAGTATGTGAAATGCTATAACAAACATCCATCTCCCTCCACAGGAGGCAGTCAATAAAGAGACAAATGAGTCTCCCTTCTGTTTTTCTCCATACATTGTATACTTCAATTGACTATGCTTCATTTAAACTTCATTATTTTATAATTACCCTCTATGAAAGACAGCACAAAGAAGGATGCTCAGAGCATAATATGTATTTGTTGACACATAAAATTTAATTAATGTCAAAGGAATATAACTGAGCTCATGCAGCAAGGCAGATATATTTCATTTTCCATTTCAATGCTTAAGCACCGTATAAAGAAAATGAAACTTTCAAAATCTATTTGAATTAAAATAATCAAATAAAGAGTAGAAAAAGAAGATTGAAGCTATTATCTAGTCAAATTTCTTTGATGGGAGGAGTTTCTAGGAAATGAAGTGTTTTTCTAATTAAATATGTAGTGAAGATATCTCTTTCAAAATTGAGTATCAGGGGCTTCTACACAGGAGAATTCGTATATTAAATACAATCATGAGCATAATTATAATTTGGTCAAGAGATAATACATACAATGATGGTCCCATCAAATCTTATTGCCTAGTGAGATTTTAGCCATCTTACCTCGCATTAGCCCACTGTGTGATATTTGCACAATGATACAATTGCCTAAATATGAAATTACCTATAGACGCCTTTTTCTGAACTTATCTTCATTTTAAGTGATAAGACACACATGACTATATAAAGTGATACATGAAAATAAGAGAAAACACTTTGCAGAAACGATCTGTAAAATCTCTGGTAGAAAAAAGTAAGAGGAAGTTGGGAAACCATAAAAAAGAACAAGCAAAGTCAGAAAGTCAGAAGGATACTGATGATGAAGTCGATATTAATTGGCAAATAAGGAAAAGACACAAAAACATATGTCTTTTTTCTTTCTTTTTTTTTTTTTTTAATTTTTACTTTGAGTCAGGGTCTTGCTAAATTGTCCAGGCTGACCTGAAACTTATTATTCTCCTACCTCAGCCTCCTGAGTAATTGAGATTACGGGTGTACACGACAGGCACGTTCTCTAAGTGTATTATGTTATCTTTTTATCCCAATGTGCCAACCTAGAGATTGTCTTTTGGGGACAGAGAGACAGTTTTATTATAGTTCTATCATGAAAGCAGAAATCTTATGCCCAAGAGAAAGTAAAGCCAACTCAATGGTCCCGAATCAGTAATGTAGAAGAAAGCAAACTAAAATTATTCAAACAAATGTACCAGAAGGGCTCTGTTTTGTGTCTCCCAAGTTCATGCTCTGGAAACTTTGAGCACCTAATTGCATGTTAATGTTATTTGGAAATGGAGCTTTGTGTTAGGATTAGATACCATCATGGGAGTGGGGCTCTGTGATATGATCAGTAGATCTGTAAGGAGAGACTTCTCATGTGATGCTACCGGCCATGGTGTGACACTGCAAGGTCCTTGTCACACATTGGATGCCTGGAGGTGGTGAGTCAGACTCATGGATTCCCAGCTGCCAGATCAGTGAATGAAATGAACTTCTGTGCTTTATAAATTTCCTCATTTAAGGTATTTTGTTATAGTAACACTAAATAGACTAAGACACACTCTGAAATGTGCCAGTTATGTGACACTTTTGCACAGATTCTTTGCCACCCTCCTATTGGGTTAGAACAGCAGAAGCTGCAGACATTTCAGAGTGCCTCAGGCTAAACAGACTGTCTAACTGTGTAGCATCCAATCCATTCCCTCCTTCCACGCTGATATGAATCTGCAACAATCCTACTCCTTTGTTGGACACCTCTCTTATTACAAATAGTAACATCTGAAGTTTAGCATGGTGGTAAAAAATGGAATTTTGAGACAAAACACCTGAAATTTATTTTGTCTTTCTTATAGCTACTAATATGACCTTGGATAAGATCCTTAAATTTTCTAGTTCCAAAATTTCTCATTGTAAATTCAGATTAGTAACATTGATTCTTGGGTGTTTTTATGAGGATTCAATACTACATACATTTTTGTGTACAATGTTATTTATTCTACATGGTATTATAGTTTCAATGTAAGTATATGAGATATTGGGATACACATAATGCAAACTTCACAACTTGTTTGAAAAATGTAGATTCTAGGTAACACCATAAAAGCATGTTGCTAATTGTAAGATCCTAATAGATAAGTGAACACTCTTGGCTAGTTTGAAGTAATTCTGTGATCTAGAATAGCTTAGCTATGTTCATATTTCACCATACGGACTTTTTGTAAGTTTATTTTGCAAGTTGAAATATTATTTTATATTATTTTGGTTCAAATGTTTTTGAACAGTTGATGTCACATTAAGCCTTTGTTTTAGTAATTGTTATTTTTGCTTGTTCTAATAAAATGCTTCCTAAGGAAGCCATAATGTTTGTTTTCTCAGCAGATTTTCTGATTTCTTGGCTAATAGCTTCCATACTCAGTCTTAGAGTTCTCAAATATGAAAAAAATATTTTCAAACATTTTTAAATACATACTCTGCTCTGTCATAATACCATAGTAATTAGTAATTAACTTTAGTTCACATAAAATAACACCTTCTAGCTCTTTGTAAATGAGCGTGTGATTAATCATAAAATCATTTAAAATATGCTCCAGTGTTCTCTTTTATAAAATAATGCTACAACATCTTTCATAAAACAGGTAAAATATTAACTGAAAATTGAAATTATGTAAATGAGTAAGTGTATATATATTTTGAATTTAGATATCTCTAATTCTAAAAGGACAAGATGAGTGAAAATGCCTTCTCCATGTTCTCTTCAAATTTTTCTAATGCTGTTGTCTTAACTAAATCAATTTGTTACTATGTGGTTCAAATAATACCTGTATACGCAAATAGAAATTTATTTTAACTCAGAAAAACTTTACTGTTCGTAACAGAAATCAAAGCTGAATCCAAAATAAATAATCAATATAATTACTGTATCTTTAAGAGCTAAAACTAGGTGAAATTTTCTTCATTGACCTCCTACTTCTCCATTTCACTCTTGGAGTTTTTGTTTTTATACTCAATATGGATATAGCTTTCTGTAATATTGTGGATTTAAAAAAAAGAATTAAAAAAACTGATGGCAGTGGGGTAATGCTTCTTTGATAAATGTAAATTTATCAAGAAAAGTATCATTCATTGATCAAAGTCTTCTGTTGCTCATCTCAGAGTTTTCCTACCTTAAGGCTCAAAGAAAAGGGAAGGAGAGTATAAGAAAGTGAACTTTGTTCTGCACAAATTGCCTGACCTATTCATTGCTCCTTGAAGTTATTTTTCTTTGACTTTTAGCATCTATTTCACTGTAGTCCATGATACTCCAAATGAATAGCATTCATTTCACTTACAATATCTTCTTCCACATTTGTATTCCTCACTGATTGAAATAATTGTTCTATTTCTCTTTGCAAGTGAGAGGCTGTGACTTAGACATGTACTTGGTAATCATCTGTCGATGGATACGTGTATCTATTTAGTACTGATAATCTTACAAATCATAAATACTTATTTCTTGTATAAAAAAAATCTTCCATGAAAGGCCCTTGGTTTCAAGAGATATAAAAGAGAAACCCAAAATAGAATCTTTACTTTAATAACTGGGACACAATAATAAAATGAATAATAATTTGTCATGGAAGTGATGACAAAAATAGAGAGATTTTGATTAGTCTTACATATTAACTTGAGTGTGTTTATTAGGATATTTTTGGGTCACTTCAACATTTGAATCATTAGAATAAGTAAAGAAAATTGTCCCTAGAAGATTTTTAATCATGTCTACTGTAATGGTCATATTTGTCCAAAAAGATAGGGAGAAAATAACTTTCCCTATATTAAGTAAAGCTTCAAAATTTATAAATAATAAAAACAAGGAATTGGTTCATGGGTTAATAAGAAGGGAGAGAACTTTCAGTATCTTCAGTTAGCAATATGGAAACTAAGGACAGATGATGAGATAAATTCTAGTCCAAAAGAAGGCAGGTTAAAGACCAAAAGAGCTGACTTCCAGTTCAGTAGAGTCAGGCATTTTAGTCATTTTGTTTAGTATATCATCTAAATTGATTAGATACTATCTACTCACTATATGAAGGACGATTTTCTTTACTCATTCTAGTGATTCTAATGTTGAAGTCATCCAGAAATATCCTAATATACACAGCTAAAATATGATATGATGAAACGTTTGGGCATACACATATGCGTACATTTACATTCATGCAGGCATGTGATCACACACACCTGGGACTCCATGAACCCGCATAGGTACACATTCAAACCCAGGAAGGCATTAGACCACACATAACACAGACACACATTCATAAACACATATGTATATATTGCACCCAGGCACACATGTGAAAACATAAACAGGTTCACGTGCATACACCTGTGCACACACATTTACACACATGGATAAATGCATACACACTCCAGTTAATATGTAAGATTAACCAAAGGTTAAATATGCTTCATGTAGATTTCCATTGGATAAACTATCTCTCTCTCCAGAGGTTGGGCCAGTCATCATCTACATTTTATTCTGCTTCTAATGATCCAGTGAGGAAAAGTGATTGTAACATGACCGTATCTATTTGGAATTGAGGGAAAACATAATTTCATACCTTGGAAGAATCGTACTTTTAGTGGGTACTAAGATCTGTAGACTGGAAGAGCTCACAATCAGAGCAGCACGACATGAATTTGTTCAGAGTAAACTACTAGTTCAATCATGTGAGGCAGCTCTCTGCTTACAGAAAACATTAATGCAGTTCTCTTTGCTTTCTCTGAATCGTTTTGTGAAATTCAATCCCTCTTGATAGAGAATACTATTTTTCAACAATTAAAATATCTACTTTAAATAAACATCAACATAACCATGTCTGCTTATGTTAATGATAAATGATTTGCATTATGATAATAGAGTCCACTTGAAATCTGCCTTTCATGCTTTTAGATTATCTGACATTTAAATAATGTTCCTTTAATTACAAAATGAGAGTATAATACTCTATTTATTAATGATGAAAATTAACATACCAAGCAATATAGATTGTTTTCAAATGGGATATGTATTAATGTTTACTAAAAGCTCAAATAATTTTGATTTAAAATGTGTGTAATCAAATTCATTTGTAAGAAACTTTTTTTATCCTGAAATTTAGTTAGATTCCTTTCTGCTTTCTGTGAGTATACCTAAAGTATCTTTGAGAAAGAGTCAAAAACCTGATTAAGATGCAGTATAAATTTAGGGAAAATGCCTTTTATCAGCAATAATCATCCTATAAGATTACAAAGTTAAAATTTTGAAAGGTTTCACTTCTTTACTTGCAAATTTTGAGAAAATAAATTCCTTTATCAGCAATTTTTGGCTTAAAAAGCCAGTAGCAAAATTCACAGAAGATTTATGGCTTGATTGTTGCAGATGTCAGCTCTCTCATTCAGGTGGTGGGAGGTGAGACAGAGAGGAGTGACCCTTGTTGTCAGGGCTTGCAAGCAAACCATACAGAATCTTCAGAATCATATTACAGCTTAGTTTGCAGGAGCCCCTCTCTATAGCTAGCCTCAAGTTTCATCGTGAAAAAAGAATTTTAAGGCAATGAAACAATTAAAACTTTAGGAACAGTTTATGTTCAACTTTTACGTACCATCATTTTACTTATTGATTGAACTACCAATCATTTCAAGAATGTATTAACTGGAGTTTTCTGTAACAGGCTAACAGACTAATGTCTCATAATAAACCAAGTAGAACGCTAGTTGATTGCCTACCTTACTTTTGGTAATATTATTTTCCAGTTTTGTATAGGTCAAGACACTCCAGTGACCATTCCAGTCTTACAATCTATTTTTGTTATTATTTGCAGCATTCCTCTCATGATTAAGTATTGTATTTTAGTCTCTGGGTTTGGAAAATATTAACAGTTCTATCCATAAAAGAGAAAACAGTGTAATTCCAAATTAGTATATTGAGCTTCTTTTAAAAATGTGTTTATTTTACTCATTTTTAAAAAAATTTAACTGACACATAGAAACATTAAAGTTGTACATGTTAATGGAGGATCATGTAATGTTCAACTTGGTTCCACCTATTCTTGTTTAATAAGACAGGATTTCATTACTTTTATGACAATAGTATCCCGTGGGATGTATGCACCACATTTTCTCTATTTATCCATCAGAAGATTGACACTTCAGTTGTTTCCATGTATTGGCTATTGCGAGTAGTGCTGCACCGAACATGGAAGAACAGATGTCTCCTCCACATACTGATTTCATTTCCTTTTACTGTATGCCCAAGAGTGGAATTGTTGGGTCATATTGTAGCTGTCTTTTAAATTTTTTGAGAAACTTCCATATCATTTTCCATAATAGCTCCACTAGCTTACATTCCCACGAATAGTGTGCAAGGTTCTCTTCTCTGTGCATCCTCTCCAGCACTTACTATTTTTACTCATTTTGATAATGGCCATTTTCGTTGGAGTAAGGTGATGTGTCATTGTGGCTCAGATTTGCATTTTCCTGATGATTAGTGATTTTTAAGGACTTTTTTCACATACCTGTTAATGGTTCGTTTGTCTTCTTTTGAGAAATATCTACTTAGATATATGCTTATTTTAATCTGTTTTTTTTGTTTGTTTGCCATTGAGTTTTAGGAGTTCTTTATACATTTTAGATAGCAGTCGCTTTTCAGATATATAATTTGTGAATATTTTATACTTTATACTTCCACGTTTGTGCATAATCTAGAATTACTGAGCAAACTCTTTTAGGTGAGTCACATAACAATGACAGATCCACACTGGAAAAAATTTAGCAAGAGATACAAATGGTACTAATGCAAGTACTCATTGAACTCATGCACACTGCTGGTTCCTATAGCAATGGACATCTTAAATGGTAGTTCAAGATGGTACAAATACAAAGGCAATGCACTTCTAGCAATGTTTTTGGTATTGTAGATACACACAGAGACACAGTCAAGAATTTAAAAAAATAAAAGATGAAATTTGTGAACTATATTTTCACAGTGATAAAAAAAGAAAAGTTGGTTTATTATGGTTTCTTGTATCAAGTTTAGAAAAGAACTGCATAGAATGTGCAATTATTTAGGCATTCATAGTACTTCAGCAACACTTATTGTTAGACAATATACTTTTCTTTATATGTCCCTAATTGCATTGGTGTTATTTTGGAGCAGTTATGACTGATCAATTAAATATTTTCTTATTTATTAGTGGAGCTGCAATGCCTAATACTCAAACACCACACGTCTGAAGACCACATTTCTATCTTGGAATCATACATATATATATATTTCACTACTGTCTGCAGTTTCTGACATCCACTAATCCACTGGGGATGTTGGGAAGTACTTCCTGCCAATAAGTAGGACAGTGCTATGTTTGTAAATGACGGCCGATAATGTCGTCTCTGTGGCAAAATAGCCAACTTTTGAGAGCACCACTCTTAGAAATGAAGGAGACTCTAATGCTCTCAAATGCTAGCTATTTTGCTCCGGAGCACACATTAAACATTATCTGAGGACAGTATTGATTTTTTAATAACTAGAAGGATGCTATTGACATCTAGGGTTGAAGCTAAAAATGCTGTTAAGCATTCTGCAGTTTAAAAGGAGAGTACTCCCAACAAAGAATTGTCAAGTCAAACACGTCATCGGCACAACTGTTGAGAAATGCTGTTTCAGATAGTTGGAGCAATATTTGCATCATGTAGTTAATAGGAAGTGAAAGCTGTGAGTACAATTACTTTCACCACTCATGGATGTATGTAAGCAACTTCAAACCCAAATAATTTATGAATCTACAGAAAGGTCTGAGGATTCTCTTTGAATACCAATAAGACATGGCCAAAGATTTGGAATTTGTTAAACATCCTTGAGTGATTCTAATGTAGCCATGTTTGAAATTTTCTGGGTTTGGAGGCTATAATATTTGAAAGTAAGGCAATGAATTATGATAGTTATGATGACAGCCACCTATTAGATTACAGAGATATGAAAGAAATGTGTACATTTTAATGAAAATGAAACATAAAATATGTTTGTCTTTTCCAATACATATATGCTATTATATTGGAGGGTCGCAGATTATCAGAGAATAAAATAAGGGTACCAGATATCTAGGAATCTAGTGACAAGAATGTTAATGACGATAGAAAATGAAGGCAAACATGCCATTTCTCCTTTTAAAGCCATTGAGAATGTTGTGTATATCTTTTTCCTCTTTTTTAAATAAAATTGAGACAGCTCTCTATATATTAGATACTTAATACACTCTTGTGCAATTTGTAGAATGGGCATGCAAATGTTTCAGGTGGAATTGCACAAAGTAAACATGAATTTTTGCATATTCACATTTAAAAATCAACCTTTTTAAAGTACCTTCCCCAAAGCATACAGTACACAGACTTAATCTCTAGATTTATTAAATAAGCTACACTAAAATTAATATAAGGTCATATTTCTATATTACCCACAATGGAATAAATTTGTATACTATGACATCATAAATTCATAAAGAAAAAAACTGATACAAGATTTGGACAAAATAATCTTTCTGTCCATCACATGACTTAAGAAGTTAATAAGAAAAAGACAAATGGTTTAGAAGAAAAAGGTATGAACAAATAAATCTTACAATAGTAAGTGGCAAGGCATAATTCACACTTTAAGATTCTGAAAAACAATCCACATTCTTAAAAAAATAAGCTTTTCAATCACTAGAAGTGAAACCCTATAACACATACAATCTATGCCCAAATGTTTCAGGGGAGAGTGAATACTGACATAAGACAAACGAAGACAAAGCTTTAGTGAAAAATTCAAAATCTCATAAAAGGTGTACTATTTAATCATCATGTGCATTGTGCAAATACTTATAACTTTTCTCAGAGTTAGAAATTATTTCCAAATTAAAAGTTAAAAATAATCCCTACATGCACTGACTACAAAACACAAAATGATTTGATATGCAAAATTATCGATGTTATGCATTTTTCAAGTATATGAAAAAACTTCCTCAATTCTTGGAGTAGTATAGATTATACAAACTCTTGTCAAAATATATTAACAAAATTCATAAAAAAACACAAGAGTTGTACCTCTTTGAATCTATACTACAAAAATAATTCAACATTTTTACAAGTTTTTATAGAAATCAACTACTATACCTATATTGTTATTAATGTCGTGATAACTTATTATCATAGCTAGTGTCTTAAATGAAAGAATACATCAAAAAGTAGATGGAAAAAGCATATATATATGCCCAAAATGTACACACACTTCAGGAAAAGAAAAACTGGTATAAATATTTAATGCCAAATGTACTGAGACATCATGAAGTTAATACACGTTACCCTTAGTCTCTACCATAACAAGAGGTGCTCAAAGTGGTGGCCTTTAGCATCCAGACACATATTAGTACGGCAAACTGCTGCTTGGGTGACCTTGTTCACTGAGATTGCTGCTCATGCATTTTCAGTTTCTTCTCTGAGGGCCAGAAGTTGGTTTTCTCTGATATGCAACATCTTCTAGGGTCCCTTATACAAGGGTAACACCATCTGTTGAAAAATCATTATGCTATTTTTCTTTTTCCGAAATGTATATACATTTTTTGGCAGACTCTGTATATATGTGTGTGTGTGTGTGTGTGTGTGTGCGTGCGTGTGTGTGTGCATGTGTGTGTATGTGTGTGTATGCATGCATATGCATACAGATAATATTTCCCAGTAGTTTTAACAATGGTGAAATATTTTAAAGGACTTACACTTCACCAGTTGAGGACTATTTCATAAATTATGTATTATTATAGAACCGGATCTCAAATACTGCATAATTGCTTTAAAAAATAAAACCATTTCATTGTCACAAACAAAAGATTAATGTCTTGCACTTACATTTTCTAAAAGCAAAGCTCCCACTTTTTTCATTATTCTAAATAGCCCTTGTTGACAAAAATGAGTAACTTTCTTTCTTCCCATTTTACTGTTATTATTACATGTTAATTGTTCAAATTAATGGGATTGACTGTGATATATCCATATATTCACACATAATTCACCCATCAATGGGTCCACCTATTAACTTTCCTTTTGCCCTTGTTCTCCCACTTACTGCCACATGTGGCACCCTTCCTACTTGCTAGTAATTCCACTTTTATTTTCAGGTCTTTTTTCTTCTTGTTGTTTGTTTTTGAGCATGTGCATAGTACAGTGTCCATAAGTGAGAGCAAACATGCACATTCCAAACTAGAGATAGATCTGGTAAAATGTACACAGCGTATTTGTTTTTTGCATTGCACCAACTACAAAACACAAAATGATTTGACTACCAAAATATTGACATGATATTACTTAAAATGCAGCATGTATTGAATTGGCTTTTACTTCCACTTCAAAACTCTTCTCTTCCTGCAAAGTTTAAGAACTTCTAATTCCCAAGTGATAAACTCTTTGTTTTATCTTAACAGATCCCTGCAATTTGAATTTAAAAAGATTTGGAATAGTTAATACTATTTGGTATTGGTGAATCATCACTTCCTGATAAAGGATTTTTTTTTTTTGCTCAATGTAAATTTAATTTTTCTTGATGAAGCCTAATTAAAATACCAGACCTTTTTGTATTCACATTTGAAAACGTTTATCCTGACCTATTAGGAAAAGAACCAGTGCTATGGAATTCTTTAGAATTCCTTGAACATTTAAAATAAAACCAACAAAAATAATTTAATTTTTTTCTCTTCTCAGAATTCAAAATATAGGTAGGCTAGTAATTATGACTATAATGGCAAATAAAATTGTAGCACTCAAGATCTTGCTGTTCACAAAGGATCATCGCTCAAAACTCCAGTGTGATTTCTCCTGGGTACCTTTAAGCTGTATCCTTTTACCCATCTTTATTTCTATATTATTTCTCTCTTCTTGGAAATGCTACTACTTCTTCGATTTGCAGTCATCCTAACATCCATCCTCTGCTTTCCACTTGATCACAGAGTCTACAGGGACAATCTTTGCTATCTACTTTTCTTCTTCAACTGAAATAGAACATTCTAAATTACTGACCTCTTCACTCCTAAATGAAGTTCACTCATTTGAAATGCTGGCAGTGATGAACTCCAACTTATTATCCCACAAACTGCTGAGCCTAAATAATCACTGAAGTTGTTTAAAAGTCTTTGAAAAACATTGCATGAGAATTTTACTCCTGTAGGCTATCCAGCTGCTGGAAACTGAAATAAAGTCCATTTAAAATACAAAAACTAAAGTGGGAAAATATCACAAAAAGAAAATTAAATGCTTACAGTTTTATGGAGTCCAAGTCTCCAACATTCTGCAAGTTTTTGTGACACTGACAAAAGCTTAGTCAAAGGGAAAAGAATTTCACTGATGACTGCTTTGTTTGTTTTCTTTTACTTGTTACAAAAGCATTACAGAACTACAATACTTTTTCTTAAGAACAGCATGTTTCCAGGGTGATTTTACTATGGTTTTCATGATGCTTCAGTAACACTCCATGAAATAGCAAGTGGCAATCAAAATATATTAAAGATAAAATAAATACAATTTAAGTTAACAACAGTGCTCGAATACTCCCAAATTTGAGCAGTGAAAGTTTCTGTAAACTATTTCCTGTGCCCTTTCAACATACATTTAAAAGTTCTTTAAGTACTTCTTTACTCTATAGCAAAAAAACAATTACTGTCCCCTTCTTGTACTTTACCGTATACAGCCTTGAAATCTGCAGTTTCTCTCAGTTTCTCTTAGTGGAGCACAATATTGAACAACCAAAGCCTAATTGTTCATTTTTACTGTTGTAGTACTATTTCTAGGATTTTTAGTAAACAGAGCCAGGATACATGGGACGATTTTGATTCTTTGGCGTTTATGCAAGCAGGCTTTATGTACTATTTTGAAGAGTGTTTGGTGTGCTGCTGCAAGGAACATGTGTTCCTTTGTACCAGGTAGAACCCTCTGGAAATATCTAAGTCCATTTGTTCAATGCTATGGTTCAGTTCTGATGTTTCTTTCTTAATGTTTTGCTCACTTGATCTTTCTCTGTGAGAGTCTCGCGGTCACTCACAGTGATTGTTCTGGCTTTTACTTGGTCTTTTACGTCCAGCAGTGTTTGTTTTATGAATTAGAATCCCAATATTGAGTGCATATGCATTTAAAATTTTCATCTTTTCTTGTTGAATTGTTCCTTCAACTAATATGTAGTGAGCGGCCTTCTTTCCTTCTGGTTAGGTTTAGTTTGAAGTTTAATTTGTCTGAGAATAAAATTGCTACCCCTGTTTCTTTTAGGGTCTTGGCGCATGGTACATCATTTTCCAACCTTTAGTTTTTAGTCTCTGGATTTCTTTTCGGATTAAATGAGTTCCTAGAAATCAAAAGAATGTTGGGTTCTATTTTTTGATCCAATCTGTGTCTGTCAATCTATGTCTTGTAACTGGGGAATTGAGGCCCAACAACTCCCAACATTAAGTGGCCCAGCATTAAGTGTTACTACTGAAAGATAGCAATTTATTTCTGTCATTGCATTCTTTTTTTGTTCTTGACTCATTTATTTTTCTTTTTTGTTTAATTACTCACCTTGCTTGAATTATTTATTGCATCTGAATTTTTGGCTTTGTTGGTTGTTTTCTCTGTCCAGGATATTCTTGAGAATGTTTTGACACACTGATTTAGTGTTCTCGTGTCTCTTGAGATATTATTTGTTGTGGAACGCCCTTATTTTTCCATCAAATATGAAAGATAGTTTTGCAGGATATATTAATCTGGGCTGGAAGTTGTTTACTTCTGGGGCTTAAAATACATTATTCCAAGCTTTCTTGACCTGTAAACTTTGTGTTCAGAAGTCTGCTATAATGCTCATCCTCATAGGTTTACTTTTATATGTGATTTTTTTTTCATTTTTCTCTGACAGCATTTAAGATGGACATCTGGGATTTTGATTATTATGTGTTGTGAGGAGCATCTTTTCTCATCATTGTTATTTGGAGTTTCACAAGTCTCACTTATTTTTATGTTGAGTTCTTCCCTCTAATTGGAAATTTTTTGCTGTGATTACTGTAAATGGATTTTTTAAAAAATTCCATATGTACTATCTTCTGATTTCTCTCTAGCTCCAATTAGTCTTCAGTTAGTCTTCTTAGCATCTTCTAGTAGCTGTTTGATAAATTTTTGTTTTCTTCTCATTTTTATGGCTTCTCTGAATAAACTGTCATGGGATTCCATTTTGTCTTCAATTTCTGAAACTTTCTCTTCACATCTGTCATTTTTGCTGTTTATGAATTCTGTAGAATTCTTATCTCTGGGAGGTCTGCTTGAAATCTTTTCATAGATTCTATATCTATGGTAAATTTGTCCTGAATGTTTTGAACAGTTTTAGTCAGCTCTTGCAATTTTTTACTTGTTTCTCCCATATCTACACTGGCAATTTTTTATGCCAGTTACACTATTTTTTGTGTTATATCATCCCTGAATTTGCCAAGTTTCTTTACTTTTTCCCTAATTGTTTTGTAGATTTCAACTACCTGGTTTATGCTTTCCTTTCCACGGATCCCCCTTAAATCTGCTTTGGGAGAGCTGGAAGACTTTGGGGGCATTTTGTAGCTGTGTTTTCTTAGTTCCCTATTACTACTACTACTACTATTATTATTATTATTAGGCACTGATGGTTGAGGTTAAATAGAGTGAAGAGAGGTCTTATTGGCATGAAGATCCCTTTAGATTCTGTTTTTCTGTGATTGTTCCTGGCTTTATTTGTACAAAGATATCATCTACCCCTTCAAGCTATTCAATTTAATTGTGCTGGAACTGTCAGTGCATTGTAAGAAGAGAATTTTTACTGGTTCTAACACCATCAACAGATTCAAGCATACATCAGTCATAAGCATTAATACTCGCTTTGAAAATTTCACCCATTTGCTGATACTACTTACAGACTGTATGGTATTGCTATCTGTAGCTTTTGCGTAATGTAGCAGGTAAGGAGACATAGAGAGGGAAGGGAAAGGAAGGGGATATGTCACTAGGGGAGCTACGTGTATGATGTTGCTTTCGGCTGTGACTAGGAAGTGAGCGATGTAAAAGAAATTGTTGATAGGTAAAAAGTAGGGATTTGCACTGTGTTGGAGCTCGATAGCCGGGCTAAAGGGCTGTTTTGAGGAGGTTTGAAGGAGTATTTGCATAGGCAGAAGGATGTATGTAGATGGGTAAAAGTGTATTCAGAAGTCTACTTCTGTGTTGAGGGAGGCTGTAAGATTGTCAGTACCTGTTAACGTGCCTGTAAGTAACTTTGTCTGGATCCTCTAAGCCCAATTTTGTTTAGGATTATCCTGACATGCCCTTAAATGGCACTGTTTAATTTACAGTACTGGTTAGTTCTTATTTTCTAAAGCACTTATACAAACCCCTGTTACATTTATGCTGTTAGATGGGGGCGAGGGGGCAAAGAGGCAAGATCATGGGAAAAAGGAGTACAAAGAATGGGGAAGGGAGATAGTCAAAGCTGCCAGGGAAGAAATACTAAGAGGGAGCAGGTCAAATAGGAAACCCTTGAAACTTGAAGTGTCATAACCATCCAATACCAGTAAAGAAGTAAGAACTGAAAGAAAAAAGGAAAAGAAATGAAAACAGAGAAGGAAAAACAAAGCAACAATCAGGATGAACCAGATTTAACAAAGTAGCAAGGCTACAATAACTGCAATTAACAAAATAACAGTAAAAATAGGAATAAAGCCCTTCACACAATCCTTATAGCATTACTCTGCACCGCACCGCTTTCCCTTTTTTTGAGGAGCCTCCCCTCAGGGCGGGACGATGCCCGGAGAACCGGAGGCCTCTCCCGCCCTCTGAGCACTCTGAACACGCTGTCCCAGCCGCCCCCCTGCAGAGCTACATGCGCGTCATTGCTTTCAGCTATTTGGGGTGAGGGCAGATTGCACGGACTTCCCACGTCTTTCCTCCACAAGTTCTCCTTGCCTGTTATGATTCTTAAAAAGCCGCCAGCCCGGGTGCTGTGCCCGCTCGGCCCTCAGACGCCCGCTTCAGCCCCGCCCGCCGAACAGTAGGAGGCCGCCCCCCTCCTGGCTTCACACCAGCTCTCGGACTCTGCTTCACATAATTGTTTTTTTCTGCAGTTCTTGGTTATGGGTTGCTGGGGACTCCCCTCGATACGCCCCTGAGCGAGTCCGCTGACCATCGTGGGTGGGCACTGAACGCTCCCCAGGCAGCACTCCTGCGGTACGTGGGAGGAACAGGCGATGTATTAGTACTAAGGTCCACGTCGGGGACGCTGCTCGCTCCCTGGAATCCCGCTGACGCCGGCCCTGGAGCACCACCTGCTGGCCATGGAGGCAGGTGCGTGTGTGCCAGCAATCAGAGTCTATCCCATTCTGTCTCTGGCTTCCGCGGATCCCTGGGTGAGAATGTCCCGCTGTGCTCCCCACAGAGGGACAGATACTGTGACTATGAGTCTGTTCAGTCTGCCAGTCCATCACCGAAGGGCCAGCTTACTCCTTCCCCGAAAAAGATTGCTTCCCAAGACCGTACGCATGCTGGCCCTGGGCTGGGGCCAGGAGCTGTCCAGTGTTCCCTCGCAAGAATTTTAAACACTAGATTTTAGCCCAGCTGGATTGTCTTGTCTTTTATCTTTCCATATCGTGTCAGACTTTATCTTTCACTCCTGCCTTAGGGACCTAAGTGACTCTTCAAAGTCCTACTTCTTGAAACTGTTGCCTTGCTGATTAATTTTCCAACACATACACTTTGAGGAACACGTTCAAGGCTTGGTGGTACTGTAATCAATAAATTCAATCAGGTCAAACTAAACAGGTTCATGCTCGACATGATACACTCAGAAATGTTTATCTCTTGTATTAACCGGCTTGATCCAATATGTCTGACAAAATTGTGCAGTTCTTCAGTGTGCATGGTGCAACTTAGGCTAGGCTGTGTCATCACAATTTTTGTTCTGTTGGAATTTGAGTCTAGTTATGTGTTAAAGCAAGAAAAACCCACAGATGTTGGAATTGAAAATGAGAATCTACCTAGAAGGGTAACACTTCAGGAGCAATCATTATTGGGATAGTAGGCAAGATTTAGCTAATCCTGAGTAGAGAGTAAGAACTAAATAAGTTATACTGAGTGCTCCAGGTCTTCATATTCATAAATATCCACCCAAAGGTCCACTTGGTAACTCAAGGTCTCAGTAAGTCTTGATTAATATTATAAGTTTAATAAAATACCTAATAAAGGTGTGAATTAAACTTATACAAATTGAAATTTAGATGACCGTAGGATCAAACTTGTTTGGGTTTGGAAAATTCAGCTCTGTGCCTTGAGAAATTTTTAATTTCTCAGAGAAATCAGAAAAGCTCTCCAGTTTTCTACCCATGATATAAGTTGGGAATTTAAAACCTGATATTTGCTATTTTTTTCTTGTTAATTCTTCATGGTCTTAAATTATAAAAAGTTCTGGCCCATGGTTCTTGTATTCTTGAAGACTTTGTTTTCCCCAATGTGTTAATTTAAGATTTGTTATATCTCCCATTGCCTAGGTACTTCATTCTACGCATTCTCATGTACTCATTCAAGAAAGTATTTTTCCAGTGAATACCATAGAATGCCAGTCTTTTTTTTTTCCACTAGCAATAAATTTATCACTGCCTTCAGATCTAATCAGGGCAGAGAACCAGTTACAAATTCAAGAAATTGTGCTTCTACTTTCTAGAGCCACTTCTCATATGAAATGCTGTGATGGTCAGAGAAAACCCGTAGGACAAATTTTTGTGTGGAGAATCAGAAGATACAACCACCAGGTCAGCGAAGGTAAAAGAAGGCTGTGTTTCGTTTTCAAGGATTCTTGCTAAAGGCATAATAAAACTCAAAAATTCTGGAAGTTTCCACATATTAGCATAGTACCAGATACACAACACAAATCCATCTGTAGATTCTGTAGAGGTATATATAGAAGCTTGCGTACATCATAGCCACATATCTATATGCGATCGGTTCTGAGAAATAATTATCCTTCTCTAGCACCTTCTGAATCTCTCACCAATCTTTCTTTGACAGACATTAATATAAAACAACACATTAAAAGACCTGTGCAACAGGCAATCTATCACATAAGCTGAGCTGCAGAGAAGAGATTTTAAATATCCACATTTGTGGATATTTAAAATTGTGAGAAATAAGCTTCTATCTTCTTAAAATTTATTGTTATCTGATATGTAAAATCATAAAGTTGTACATATCAATGGAAACCATATAGAATTTCAAACATATATACATATATATAACTTATGTAATTTAAAAATTAGGTTAGCCATTCATCAGTTGTTGGGCATTTAGGTTGTTTCCAAGACTTAGCTATTACAAATTGTGTTGCTATGAACATGGTTGTGCATATATCACTGTGATATGATGATTTTAATTCTTCTGGGAAGATCCCCAGCAGAGGAATAGCTGGGTCAAATGGAACCTCTAGTTGTAGTTTTCTGAGGAATCTCCACACTGATTTCCACAGTGGTTAGACCAGTCTACATTCCCACCAACAGTGGAGGAGGGTTCCTTTTTCCCCGCAGCCCCGCCAGCAGTTGTTATTGGTTGATTTCTTTTCTGCACAATGGAGTACTACACAGCCATAAAAAAGGATAAACTAGAGTCATTTGTATGTAAATGGATGTTCCTTGAGAACATACTATTAAGTGAAATAAATCAGACACTTATTAGTACACATCGAATTGTTTCTCTGATATGAGAAACCATAAGTGTAAATAAGGTCAAAGGGGTAGAATAGATATTATGTTTAAAAAAAAAAGAGAGATAGTATTCAAAAAAGAGAACTAGATAGGGAAAAGGGGGATAAAGAAGAAGGTTAAAAGAAAAGTAAGATGAAAGGGGAAAAAATGGTAAAGTGTAGCTACACTTGTTGCAAATAGGGAGGGGTGGGTAAATGGAAGGGAGGGGAGGGGAAGGGGGAAAAACCAAGATGTATCATGTACAGATACAAAATAACCATGTTGATTATGATCATTATGTATACAAGGTACCAATACATGTTCTTGGTAAAAATAAAAAATTTTAAAAAAAGATAAAAAAATAAATAAAATTAGGTTAAACATATGTGTTTTCTTTAATACTTATCATTTATTTATGAGGAACATTTTCAGATTTTTTCTTCTAATTTTGAAATATAAAGTTCATTATTGTCATCTATTACACACAGGAACTTTTTGCTCCAATCTAATTATAACTTTCTATTCACTAATCAAACTTTCCTTAACCCTCATATTTTTAATCTCTTTTTTACATTTTGATTTTTTGAAATTTTATTTTAATGGTACCTTTTACATATACACAGTGATAACATTCATCGTAGGGAATTCGTACCAGTACATGATACATCTTGTTGTTCCTTTTTTTCCCATTCCCTTCCCCTCCCTTCAAGCCCTCCTCTCTCCTATTTACAAAAGTTTTGTTTCCATTTGAGACAAGAGAAAAAAGAGTAGAAGTGAAAAAAAAAAGTTTTTAATCTCCCAAACCTCTGAGAACCACTATTTTAGTCTTAACTTGTGTGAGAACAAATTTTTGGACTCCACGTATGAGTGAGAGTATGCAGTGCTTGTCTTTCTAGGTCTCATATATTTCACTTCCCTTATTGATCTCCAGTTCCATTCAGATTGTCTCAAATGACAGGATTTCATTCTTTTATTGAATGAAATATTCCATATTTCATTCCATTTGACCGTGGATGATATTCCACGGTGTCATGGCTTGTATCTGCATGTCCTCCCAAAGCCTCATGTGCTCATAGGTGGCACTTTCAGAGGTGGCTGGTTCTAGGATATGCGATGCTAGGTTTAAATTGCGTGATGCTGAGATTAAGACGGCACGATTACCAAATTAGTCCACTGATCGCTTAAGCATAGCTCTGGGTATGGATACAGGAAGGCCCAACTCGGGTGTGGGCAGCACTACCCAAAAGGCAGGGAGCCTGGAAAAGGTAAAACGGAGAGAGTTCGCCCTCACTGTTTGCTGCTGCTGCTTCTGCTGCATGCTCCTTTGCTGCCTCCTGCCTGGTTTGCTGTGGACTCTTTCCTCTTTGGACGTCCCTCTGCCATGCCACTCTGCCTTGGAGCCAGTCAGCTGCAGAGTGAAAACTCTACAAACTGTGAGCTAAATTAAACCTTTCCTCCTTTAACTCTGGGTGTCTAGTATTTTGTCTCAGCAACTAGACAAATACAACATTTCTTTTATCCATCCATTAGTTGCTGGCCACATAGGTTGATTCCAATTAGCAAATACTGTTAAACTTCCACCTTATTTAAACTACTGTATTGTGTTACTTAATGATAATATCTTAACATTAATCCAGACTAACAGAAATAACATTATTTTATCTCGTTGCTATAGTCTTTTAAATTTACTTTTCTTTAACTATCTGATATTGTTTGAATTTAATGTAATCTTTTTCTGACCTTTATCTTGGGTGTAATTATTTCCAGTTTTGTTTTCCTGGCATTTGCAGATATTGGTCTGTGGAGAAGGATGTGGGGATAAAAGCCACTTCACTATCTTATTCCTCAACTTGACTTTATGGTTTTCATAGACCGTTAAGTCCCACTGGTAAAGATATAAATTATTTCATTATTAAAAAATGATTTTAACCATATTAAACAAGAACTTTAGGATGCAGCATATATAAATACTGAATGAAACCTCTATGAAAAATATTACAGATATATTTAACTCAGGATTATTTCAATTATAATAGTTAAAATTTAAAAATAATTTCCAGCAGCAGGACAATGGTTGGTAATATAATAAAATGCCCCCTTGATGTAACTAACCATTGGCTATGTAATGAATTTTGCCTCCTCAAAATTCTCATTTGAAGCCCTAACTCCCAGTGTGACTACATTTGAAGAGAGGGCCTTTAAGAACGTAATTAAGGTTACATGAGGTCCTAAAACCTAGGGCCTAATCTACTAGAATTGTTGTCCTAATGATAAAGGGAGAGATAGCAGAATGATCCCCCAAACCCCGTACCCACATCCCTGCCTGCAGAAATTAGCAAAACGGCAGCTCCTTCATAACAGGGCGAAACTTCGTCAGAAACAAACCTTGCCGGCATCTTGCTGTTCATCTTCTGGAACTGTGAGAGAAGAGATACAGCTCCTTTATGCCATCTAATCTGTAGTATTTTCTTATGGTAACTGAGCTGATTAATATGCAATTAATAATCTAGCTTTAAGTTAATATTTAATAATATTAAAAATGAGAGTCAAAATAATATATTTGTATGTATTTATATGAATATGTGTGTATTTGAATATATGACTACTTTTGAACATAGAAATGTGCCTATATGTATGTTTTCTGCATTGAAGAAAGACTTCCAAAGGAAGTACAGTGGAATAAAGAATATTTCGTAGTAGTTCATGAAAATCGTTCCATTCCTGTGCAGTGAAGCCCTGTTGTCCAAAAGAGCTGTGAAGTGATGAGTCGCAAGATCTTAGCTGCAGCCTGGCCAGCAGTATCTGCTCAGAACCTTCAAGTTGATTTTATGTAATCTCTGCAGACTTGTATTAACCGTGCTTACAGGAAGGTAAGTTTGTGTAAAACCTTAGCAAGAGAAGGAGGATAGAAGGATGGGACAGTAGAACTGATGCTGCAAGCAATCATTGAGGAGTCAGAAACATACACAATCTAAAAGCAGACCTGAAAAGTGATGATAGAGTTCATTACACTTAGACTCTTCCCAGTAGCAAACTAACATTGCTAATCAGAATGTGCTTTGTTGTACTTAGTTACTCAGAAACAAAAATGGACCTCACCTGACCTTTATGTTCACTCTGCCAATTGTCCAGTTTATGTTGCTGCTCATTAGTGTGTTTCTGGAGTTTTACTTCGGAAATATTTTTAAAAGTAATTTAGCTCTCCACTTTAAACTAGTGTGTCATTTGCTTTTAAATAAAAGTTTATTTTATGAGGCTAAAAGGAATTACTATAGTCGATGATGAGCATTTGAAACGTATCTAAGCCATAAAGATGAATGTCTCAATACCAGCGAACAATGTGCCCTGTTTCCTGCACCCTAAAGCAGGTGTGTGACCTTTTCACACAAATACAGTATTAGTCTTAATTTCAATTGGCTTACACTTCTCTGATGACCCATTGTCTTTTCCCACAAGAATTTATGCAGCATGGCTCATAATCTCCTAGATTGCAATGCTAGCTTATTCTGGTGAAAACTAACCTCTGACACTCTGGAAGGGTCGTGACTTTAAATGTGAAAGTAAACAAGTGTAAAGCAATCTCCCAAGCATTGTTTCTGGCTGTTATACATGCTCTTAGAATTATCTATGCTGGACTGGTTCACAACTGGAAATCAGATGTTGACTTTTCACTGTTTGTTTTGCTGTTATCTTTTTAGTATGTTTGCTTAACATAGCAAGGGCTACCATTTCTTCGAGGACCCAGAAGTAAATTTAGGAGGTAGAGAACTATTAAAGTGCTTGTTCCACATACAGGATTTAGCTTGATTTAGAAAACTAGATAAGCATAGACCAAGTTGATTTTAAATAATATACTTGTACAGATGTCCCTTACTGGGCTCTTATGATACTTGTATATTAAAAGAAGTGCCTTAACAAGATTATCTCTCTTGGTATATGTGTATAAAAGCCTAATAGGAGAATCACTGAAAAGAACAACGGAATGAATGAAGAATTCTAATATGGCTTTTAAGATTTTCTGGTTGTGTTATGTGATTTACTATTTGATATACTTTTCAGATAGCCACTAGATAACATATTGTATGTAGGGCTAAATAAAATGTCTATATCATAAAAACAAATGTATATGAAACAATGTACATGGAACTTTAGCCCAAAGAAGAAAATATGCAAATATTTCTCTATTTAATACATATAATTACAAATTAAAGCAAATGCTAGTTTAATCCAATTTTTATTATCGAATCATAAAAAAACAATAAATGCAAAACCTACTGAGCACATGCCAACACAGTGATTAAAAAAAAAAAAACTAAAAAACCTAAAAAAAACTAAAATAGGACGTACATCACATTAATTTCAAAACTTGCAAGCTGCTTTCCTCATGTGTGTTTGATGTTAAGGGACCTGAGGACTTATGAGATATACCAAAATAGATTTATAAATCTAGTGCTCCCTAGTGTCATAGGACTATGTCTTTACAACTGATTGATAATGGCACCTTAGATTCTGATTATAGGGAGATAGTGATTTGAAAAGAGCCCATCTCCTTTAACTCTGTTTTTACCTGCCTTCACAGTCAATACAGTTTTACCTGGCTGAGGCCAATCTGGAAACCCACACTTGCTGCAGAATCGATCACTGTGAATGAGATATTTCCATAATTTCTTTTCTTGCTTTAAACGTAGCAATAAAAAATATGGCAATACTCCTAATTGAATGTTTTAACAGACGCTGGATCTATTATGAGAATAGCATAAAGGAATATTTAAGAACATCAGATTATGATAATCTTTATAAAATATAAGTAAGCGGACTATTTGGAAATAATTTTCCTATGAACCAATCTCCTAAAAGACATCATATCCAGAAAGCCTAGTACAAATACGATTCTAGAATTTGTTGGTTGGCATTCTCGCCATCTGATCACTAACCATCAAGGAACATTGGCTTTGACAAGAACAAATTTGTTTCTTTTTGAAGCAGCAAAAAGACTCATGGCTTTGGGAATTTAATTAAACTTGCTTTGATTTCAGGATATATGACTTGTTTACATTGTGGATTTATTCAATCGCTTTGAGTCTTAACATCTCGGTTTAAAAAATGTTACATAACTTTACCTATCCCATAAGGTTCTTTAAAGTTCAGAATGAATAAATTAGTATTTTAAAACACATGGAAAAGGATAGACCCTTAGTCAATGATGATTATTTTACCCTGATCTTTTGTAGGTGTTTCATATGAATGTAAAAGATGAACTTACAGAAGCATTTTACAAAGAGAAAAAAACATAGAAATATATTGAGAAATTGTATTTGTCAGTGGGTGTTAGAGTCAATGGTCTGCAAGTGAGCAGATTTAATACAGGATGTTTACAAGATACAAAATTCACCCATAAGCCAAACGAAGAGAATACAAAATGTCTGTGTGCTGGAGACCCAAAAACTCCAGTCAAGGGCTGGGAGCCCAGGACAGTCCCCTGTGTAAGTCCCTGTCTTCACTAAAAGGCTGAAGAAATCTATACTGGAGGCAGAATATGAAACTCACAGTGGAGATGAAGACCAGAGCTCCCCTGAGGAGAACAGCATCCATTCCTGAGGACAGCAAGGCCCCGAGCTCCTCCTGCAAGGAGAACAGCTGAGTTCCTTCAGGAGAACCAGCCACAACAGAGCTTCTCCCGGGAAACAGCTGCCTGTATATTCTGCTCCAGTTCTCCTTTATGCTGCGTCGGCGGTAACTCTCAGGTGGATCTTCTACGCCCAGAACCACACTGACTCAGTGCAGCTGGACCTTCCTGCTCAAAATGACCACAATCAGTCCCCCTCAGGAATATCAATGTATCATCTCCATCATGTACATATTTTAAAGAAAGCATGTAATACAGTCTATAAAATTTTTTGACTTTCATTTTTCCCCAACTTTATTTTAAACAGTTACAGAAATTATAAAATAGCAACCTGTATACTTCTCACCAACTTTCATTGTTAACATTTTCCTTTTACTCTGTGTCTTTGAGATATATGTGCATATATATATAAATTTTGAAAAGAATAAATTGATAATTATTGGTAGGTAGTAATACTGTTTAAATTCTCATTTAAAAGGTATCATTAGAAAGATAAGAAAATTAGGAGTATCTCTTACATACCTGTAATAGAAATGTCACATAAGGAAATTTAACATTGATACTACATACTATCACCTGATGCATAGTCTACATGTCCAATTATCTTAATGTCTTTCACAAGTGTTTATTTTTCAGAATTTATTTAGTTGGCATATGTTATAAAATTATAACCAATGTCAGTTTTTGTGATATCTGCTATTTTAGTTTTATTTTAAATAAATATTATTGGCGAGAGTTCTTTGTGCTTTCAATTTTGATCTAAGAAATTTTGTTATAATGTAAGAAAAACTAACTACTGTTAAAGGAAATCTTAACTTACCATCATCATTAGTAAGTGATATTGGTTTTTAATGCTTCTTTGACTCGGTTGTTTATTGGAGCTGATAATATGGATTGTGCATGCATGTTTGTTTTGTCTTGTCATTTAATAATAGCAATCCAAATTCAATGAATGGTTAGTATTATGTTTTCAAATAATCTCTAAGTGATTTTGAAATATCAATTTAAGAATGATACCTTTCAATAACCCTGTTGCTAAATTTTCGTAATCTGACTGGGACTTTTGTGGGGTTTTTTTCTAATATTATAGTCTATTATTTTATATATTTTGCATTCGACTTTAACTCATACAAGAATAATGTTTATGTTAGTTTTTCTTAATCGCACATGTTGGACAACACTAATTCATTTTCTCTTAATAGAAATTAACTGAAAATAGCTTATGAGAAAGAACATTACATTGGCTCATATAATAGCCTTTTAAACTGAAATAAATTACAGAAAATTTAAATAGCAGCACCCAGGAAAAACAAATCAACATACTGCTAGGATTATTATTTCTAGTTTTATCTGTATTTTATTTTTGTGGTTGTGGGAATCTTTATTGAATGCTTTCTGTACACAATAAATACATAGATATTGTTTGTTTGTTTGTTTTGTGGTGCTGGGGATCGAACTCAGGGCCTTGTGCTTGCAAGGCAAGCACTCTAATCACTGAGCTAAATCCCCAGCCCCAATACATAGATATTGATAGTGCCTGAATTTTATGATAAATGACTTATGCCTCTATAGAGCACTTGTTTTGGTTTTATTCTAATTTCTATAAATCCATGGAAGAGACTAATTGGCTAAGCTTAACTAGGTAGCTAGGTGAAGTACATAGAAGTTATTGTGGTAATAATTTTTCATCATCATGTCTAAGGCACTACAATACATACAAAGATAACTAGGAGTTCTCAAATTACAGAAAAAAAAAATAAGCAAACAAAGAAATACGATAATTCTGCAATAGATATAGTTATAAGGTATGTGCTTTGGGCTTTTATCTCTGCCTGAGACGTGATGTAAGCAAGTATAGAAATCATTTTCATGCATTAGGTGAAGTTTATATATAAATCAGGCATTTGAAACATTAATCTAATTGGAATAAAATTTTATATGTGGTTAATAATTTATATTTTAATTACTTTTGATTCAGAAATGTAACTAATATATCTTAAATAGCTATATGATTTTTACTTTGTTTTGATCTTCCTTAAATATAAAATTTGTGTATAATGGCTGTGATAATGGTTTACATGTATTTGGATGAATGACAAAAAAGTGATGAATAAAGAATTATATTATAAAACCTAATTTTTATCAGTTTAAAATGTGTCTGTGCTTTTGGGTCTCTAGACATTTATGAACTTAGTTCCAGCCATAAATTATGAGAATAATTACCCAAACCAAAATGGTATTGGATTAATTTGCCTCTAAAACTAGTTTCATCTGTTTGCATTCCCATAAGTATGTGCCTCCTGGGGCCATTGCTCTCTCATTTTACTAAATATCGCCCTTCAATAAGAGCTTTGCTTAAAGTATATTTATTCCTAAATATAAACTTAGAAATAATCATTCTCATCTCCTTGTGGTGGTTAAGTATGACTGCACAGGTTGTTGGACTTCATTTATATTATACAACTTTTCAATGAATATTCCCATGAATGGATGTGACAGTAACACTGGAGGCCATTGAGTAAAATAGAAAAATGCTAAGAAGCAGATTTCATTGTTCCTTATTTTACTCAGTACTGAACCTGTCTGACATTTAAGAGGTTTTTCATTAATTTCACAAAGATTCTATAAAATTATGCAAATAAATAAAGACATGATATTATTTGATCTAGTGAAATTATCAAACTCTTTATTTTAATAGATTACCTTGTAAAAAATGTAAATTAACTGTGGTTTCCTAATTTCTCAGTTACCTCCTTTACTAAAAATTGTTTTGACCTGTTAATAATATTTTACATAGCTGTAATGAAAGTACAGGTACAAACTTATTATATCAAAAATATCCATCTAGATTGTTGTATAATATTGTTGTATCATTACTGTAATAATAGTCAAAGTGCAACTGACACAGCTATCGCTAGCCATAATTTCATATCAATTCTCATAATATTTAATTTTTAGGTAGGACTATATATGAACCAATACAATACGTAACACTCGATATTAAAAGTATATGTAGTAATCATTAAACTGGTAGTATTTTCCAGGGTGTATAGTCTCAATGATTATTTTTACTACATTTAAAGTTAAATAACTTTTCTTCACGTAAACACAATCAATGTTAATATTTTATCAATGGATAAATTTGAATTGCTCCCTATATTGATCATAATTACCAAGTGTCATTCTTGCTTCACTCTCATATAAATAAATATAATTTACTTACATAATGTGAATCATGTAGAGCCTAAAAGTTTGATTTTTTTTTCCATTTCTAGTTGTGTGAAACATTAACGCCAATAAAACCAAAATAAATCTGGACTTTTGACTATCCTATTTTCAATTATGCAAACGTCCAAAAGCAGCCAATATTTTATACCCCCAATAAACCTATAAAGGGACAAGTATTCTTAATTCAATAAGTGAATATTAGGGGTTGGAGAATTTAGCTCAAGTGGTAGAGCTCTTGCCTAGAAAGCTCAAGGCCCTGAGTTTGATCCCCAGCAACACCAGAAAAGAAAAGTAAATATTAGCAAAAGCAGGATGTTATAGATAGATAGATAGATAGATAGATACAGATATAGGTACACGTGTCTATATATTGTGGATATACAGTAATACAAAATACATTCCTCCACTCATTAAGCTTTCAGGAACCTAATGTATGACCTAATCGTAGCCTTTTCTGCAGACAATTAGGAAGAATAGCTTATGAAGAATATGACTTATGAATGATGAGCATTTAAAATTTTAACTTTTCAGAATTATGTTCCTCAATGAGACATTTCGGTTTTTAACTTTTGGAATTCAATATAAGTTTAAAGTTTTGTTTAAACATATAATCTCCTAACGTAAAGAGAACAATATCCTTAAGAGCTTTCATTGAATTTTTAGGCAAGCAATTTTGAATGAAGTGCTTAGGTCTCTTTTTTCTGTATTGGCTCACAATCTTCCTGAACACCCATGAAAATCATCTATGTGATCCTTGAGAGGACACTCCTGGGCAGGCTCATACCTTCTCTAAATCATGTGCTATCTGGTGGGGTGCTTGTACACTGTATTGCTTCTTAATGCTAGCAGATGAGTGGGGTGAGTCTAAGCCGAATTATTAAAGTTCACAATCATTTATAAAATGTCATCACCCAGAGCATTTACTTACCCATAATACCCAAAAGCCATTAACATTCACAGCTCAAACATCAAAGGAAAAACTATCATAACTCCCACTAGAAGAGAGAGTTATTATAGACCCACATCCCTCCAAAGGCTTTCATGGATTTGTGACTATCAGACACACTTTTCACATTCAAATCTTCTTAAAATTTTAGTCACACTTTCCTTTTAAGGTTTGACACTTGTGTTTGTGCTGAAATGACTTCTCAATTTTCTGAGCATTAATTCTAATGGATAGTTATGGTGTGAATTATAAGTTTTTTCAATAAATTAACACAAGTTTAGTTGCATTTTGTTTAGTATAATCATTTCTTAGTAAAATTGCAATTTTCAAAGCAATGTCTTCTCTTTTCTAATAGCAGCATTGCTGAGAAATGATTAACAATTTTACAGATACGACCTCAGAAAAGGAAAAACATATTAGGACTTGGTTTAAAAGATGTATGGTTAGATTCCATAAATTCAAAGCACTACAAAAAGTAAAATGTAAGGAATCAATGCAAAATATAGATCTGCGATCCAAACTGTTTGTCTTCTAATTATGCTTAATCCTTAAAGAAAGATAATCTACAGCAAAACTGCAAATAGAAGTTTTTCTAATCCCGCATATTCCCATTTCTTATTCTTTTTTCTTTCTTTCCTTCCCTTCTATGTCCTCGATTTCCAGAGAAACAGTCCTTCCACTGAATTTCTTCTAAATATACCCTTTCCGTGGGGAAGTTTTCTTCCCACCACCTCTCAGGGGGGCTGGGTTCCTTCAAATCAAATCTAATCCATCTGGGGATGGATCTGTCTCCATTCTCGTCACGGTCTTTGTTCCATGTTGTTACTGAAGAGTGAGCTGAGCTGGAGGAGTGAGGTACGATTATAGTGAGGCCAGATATTTTAATCTGCTTCAAATACCACAGACACGATACAAAGTTTGCCTTTTCTATAAATTTTCATTAAACATATAGCCCCAAATAACAATCAGTCCTAATTATGACAAAAGATACAAATATTATCCATCAAGCTATACTATTATTTCACAGATATCATTCATAGTCAGACTCTTATTGTTCTCCTACTGAACAGGCAATCACAGTCTTGACATAGTGACATGAAACACAGTATAAACACAATACCTGTCAAAAATTACCTTTGTTACATTAAACATAATATCATACTCATTTCTGAATAACAGAAGAGTGTTTGCTTCTTTTCATTTATAGGTACATATAATTTTCATTTTGTTTAAAAATTATGATTTATTTTACTAAACACTAAATAAGAAAAATAACACAGAAACATTTTAATTCCATTAAATATGTCATTCAATACACTATTAGAAAATTACTCATATGTATGATTTATGAGTTTTTTGGTCTCTGGATAGTACACTTAACTGATATATAAAATTAGTAGAAGGAAATTCTACAAGAATTAAAAAAGTAATTCTGCAAGACAAAGACTCCAGAAGACTAATTTCAAACCAGGCTGTGCCCCTATGACCAACAAAATGCTTGCAACATTAATTTTGTTTCCCCATAATTACATATGGAATTGTTCTTTGAAACTTGCAGGGAAGCAAAATTCTATAGCATTGAGGATAACAGGAATAATAGCAATTGGCAGAAGCAGGACAGTGCATACCAGAAGCAGAATGAGAATACCAGAGGGAGAATGAGAAGAGGGGGAATGAGGAAATATTGCTCAATGGGCACTGAGTTCTAGGTAGATAAGAGCCAGAAATTACAGTGTATTGTTGCAAGTAGGGTGAGTATAAATAACATTAGTACATGCCAGAAAACCAGAAGAAAGGATTTTGAAAGATTTCAATATGAAGAAAGAAATGAAGATATACACGTTTCAACAAATTCAAACATTACAGAGTTACATATGTATGGAAACATTACATGGCACACAATTAATATGTAGATTTTTAATGTTTTTAACAGTTAAAATTAAACAAAGATACATAAAAATTTTATGAACTAAAAATAACATTATCTATCAATCTTATTACAAATCATTATAAACCAAATTTTTTATTTTGCTTGCTAGTATTAAGAATTTCCTAAGAGGAGGAAATAAAAGCTAAAGTTTTTGCAGGATACAGTTGAAATAAAGGGAAGATGAGTGGATTTTAGACAGCACACTGAAGTTGCACTAGATTTAGTGTTCTGTAAAATTAGTTCTAGGGTTTTGACATATGATATAAATTTGTCTCATATTGGGACTGTGAGAACTCAGTATTGCTTGCTGCATGCTGTTGTAAGGAGCTTTTAGGATTATTTCAGCCTTGTGAAATTTGTCCTTACCTTCCCATCGAGTTTGGGGAGAAATAGCTGGAGTGATCCTGATTGAAAGCAATGTGCCCCATGTTTCCTGGGTTGGTTTTGAAGTTTTAAAGTTTCTATAATAAAGTGAGATGTTTCATGGTATTTGTCAATTACACTTTGAAAAGCTTTGGGTTCTGACCCGTAGGTTATACATTTCCTATTGATGGGCCAAAGAAGACTGTTTTAAAACTCAGAGATGTCTACAGATACAGTTAGGGCTGAAAGGAGCCTTAAAGCACTCAATTTGCCACTGAAAAGGATCTAAAATCCACAGTGGTGAGTCTGCATTGAGATTATTATTTCTTCAGTAATGACTGAACTCTGCTGCCATCTGGTCCGTGAAGCACTTAGAAGCTTCCTGGGTCAGAGTGAACTGCTTTCTTCTTCGAGCTTCAACACCACGTTAGGCATTCACCTATCCCTCTCTTATTTTATACTTAGTTGCATGTAATTCTGCTTCCTTCAACAGATTACATGTTTTTTTAAATGTTGATAACATTTTTATTCATCTCTGTAACTATATCATAATCGATGTTACCCTTAACAGGTACTCAGTGAGTATTATCTTAAAATTAATTTCAGAAGGCACTGTGAAAAGGATAAAGAAAACAAGAAGATTACTGTTACTCATAACAATTTAAGAGTTGGTATGTCATGTGAGAAAGTAAGGATGCTTCAATTAAAACAATAAACTCAAAATCAAAAGAGCAAAAAAGAAAAAAAAATAGATGAAACATTTAGGGTCAGTCGACCCTTACTTAATGAATTTTCTGAAAGATATGTAGTATGTTCGATCAATCAGATTACAAGGTGGTGGTCAATTTAAATACTGGTATAGAGATAACATCAAACAGCACATCATATGAAGGTGGAAAATTTGGTGGTTTAGACTTGTGGTAATTTGGAATGTAAATTTGGGGGAGAATATACGATGAAGTAACTTATATAATGCAGTTTTATAACCAGAATACAGTTTTGAAATTATGATTAGACAGCCAAAAGTATAGAGGAATTCCAATTATTTTTATTTTCTAAGAACACTAGATAGATTCAGTTCTCCCAAGATAAGAGTTTCTATATCTGCAGACCACAGAATTAGGTATCAAATAGTAAAAAGAACAAAGACCACTACAAAGGAGAAACAACTATAGAATTTGCTGGAGTACTTGGAATTTGTTAAATGAAATTTATCCTGAAAAATACGGAAAACTAGGACTACGGTTAAAGGGATTGCATCCTTAGACTTACTCCAATCTCCCTGGAATAAAACCAGAGAATACAAGCTGTGGACACACCACATGGACCAAAGAAATTTTTGCTAATGAAAGCAAACAGGAAACTTCACAGCAGAGACTCCTTCACAACTTAGGATTCATGAGGCTACACAGGATAAAAACAAAGTTAGCAAAGACAAAGTTAAAAACTAGCAAAGCACTTAGGAAAAGCACACACTATAAAAGTTAAATAATATCAAAGATGAGAGAATCAAAACCTCTAACAATACAGAAATTATGTGACCTTTTTTCACTTGTAAAGTATGCCCGTTTAAAAAATTGAAAGGGATTAAGTAATAGAAATTAAATGGAAATGCTGTTCAAAAATATTCAAGCAAAAACATTTAGAAACAAAAACAACATAGTTAGGTAAATTAACTTGAGTGCTAATGAGCAGGATAAACAGCAAATTAAACACATCAGAAAAGAGAAAAATCAGAATCTCAACTTCAGGTAATGAAGCCCTAGTAAATTAACATAAAATCTACTCAGAATATACCAAATAAACAAAACAAAAACAAAACAAAACAAAAAGACTACTTTGCTTGCAGCTATTACACAGGCAAAACCAGGGAGACATCTCAAACAGAGAGAACTTCATCTTAAATTTGAGAGATGTTTCTCCTTTGAGCTGTCTGGTAATTCTAGCTGAGAATCAGCTGAGAGTATGAAAAATGAACAGTGTTTTATTAGCCTTTTGCTTTTTTGGGCTTAACAATTGGGTTGGATTGAGTCTGTCAAAAAATGTATACACATTTTAGGACAAGAAAAATAGTATGCTGTTTTTCCAACAGGTGGTGTTACCCTCCTGTGGAGGACTGTAAAAGACATCATAGATCACAGAAAACCCACTACACTGCTGGCCCTTAGAGAGGAAACTGGAAATACATGTACCGCTATCTCACTGACCAAGGTCGCCCAAGCAGCAGTTTGCCGTACTAATAAACGTCTGGATGCTAACAGCCGCCACTTTGAGCACCTCTTGTAATTGTAGAGACCTAAGGTAACTTGTTAGTTTCATGATGTTTCATGAGGTTAATTTCATGATGTCTCAATAAATTTGGTATTAAATATTTATACAAGTTTTTCTCTTCCTGAATTGTGTGTAACATTTTTTGCTGGAATCTGTATGTATACCATGAAACACAATTTCGCAATAAAAATAAACTAGTTACACAGAAAAACATAGATTCGTATCTCCAATAGCATGTTGAGTAAAAAGAGCTAGAAAATTATTCATTTAGTGTATTTGCATTTATTTCCAAAAAATACACAACTAGTCAATGTAGTAAATCAGAATTGAGTCTATTTTTGTGGTTGGAAGATTTCAGTGACTAAATCTTTCGTCCAATAAACCTAGAGCATGAGTAGTGTTCAACTTATTCACCTTAGAAGTGTTTATATTCCAGTTCTCTCTGTGAAAATGTATTTTTGTTGTACATGGAAGTTAAACACTTTTCTATGCCTTATTGTTTGCACATAAAATTAGGTATAGGAAGAGAATTTAAAACTTAAAGGTAGGAATAATAAAATTTTTCAAAACCCAGTTCATAGATTGATGATGATCTAAAAATAGCAAAAGTTATTTTAAGAAAGAGAAAATATAAAAATAAAGTCCATCAGATTTTTTATAAAAGTTCTATGATGACAAATTAGAATGACAGAGAGAAAATAGTTGAAGAATTACTGGGTAAGAATTTCCCAGAATCAACAATTAACTAATTCCTTAGATTCATAACAAACCAAGACTTTTGTCCAATGAAATAAAGTTAACCTAGAAATTGACATCATGAAATTTCGTAAAAGCAATCAAGGCAGATAAAAGTTGTTAGCAGAAACAAGAGAAAAATTAAATTAGATACAAAATAATGGTGATTAAAATAATAGAATTCCATTTGATACTGAGTCCAAGAAGTATAGAATAACATATTTAATATTCCCTTTAGAGAAAATATTGGGCAATCTTTAATAAACAGCTGAAATTTTTGTTGTTTTTTCTGGGATGAAAATCTTGGAAACAAACTTAAAGTTTATAGGTAAAGAACTAAAATAAAATTTATTTGTAAAAAACCCACAAAATTGAAAAATTTAGGTAATGAAAGAGTGATAAGACTCTCTTTCAGAAGGACTTATAATAATGTGAGATGAATTAGAAAATCAGATAGAATCAAGTAAAAGCCAAGTAGGGGTGGATGAGAGAACTAATAATAAGTCTTCAGCAAGTTTCTACCCATCACTCCACGAATTGCTTTTCTGTCTGAACTCAGAGTGAGTCTTCTAAAATGTACATTTCACATTCAGAAACTTTGCTTTGAGGGCACTTCTGATCTCAGAATAAAGCCCCAATTTCCTGTCATCCTGACACAAGGCTCACGAGTACCTTTTCAGTATGTGCCCATCTCCCCCAGAACAAGAATTCTTACAGCACAGTTTCTCCAGGGAGCCACATTCAAATTGAAATTATAAATTAAAATATTATCAGGGAAATGTCAACTTTGTAGAAAATTCTACCACCCTATCACATTTGATTACTGTGTTAGGAAAAACGTATTCCAGTGAAGAAATTGAAGTTTTACTTTGATTAGACATGGTTTCGTGCTTTCGCTGACATATTTTAATTTGAAATAGATGGCATTTGGTATTATTATGATATGTAGGTAAGTTTCAGAAAGCTTTCTAAAAAGTTTTGTAAAGTTTAAAGATTTCAGTATTTTACATAATTATGTAAAACCATGCCCTTATGTCTGTAAATTGATTTCAATCCAATATAAGAGGAAGTTCTTCCTTTTAGGCAGGCACTTGAAATGACTGGCTTATAAAAACGTGCACACATTTTAAATATTTTGTAATTATTTAGAATTGTATGAGTGTATACAAGTAGTATTATTAAAATGTAAAAGAAATTTGAATATATAACACTATGTTACTAGCAACCAATCACTGTATTAAGTATCTTTCTTCCCTAGACACTTGTGTTCATTTTCCAAGGCTGCTATGGAGTGCCACAGCTGGATAACCTAACCGACAGCGATCCATTGGCACAATTCTGAAGACCACAAGTCCAAGATATTGCCAGAATTAGTTCCGTCTGAGGGTTACAAAAAGGTGATCTGTTCGCATTCTCTTTCCTCTGCAAATGAGGCCTAATCCAATAGGACTAATGGACTAACAAAAAGAGAAAGTTTGTACACCGGTCATATAGGATTAGGCCTCATTTTAAGGACCTCATTTTGACATGATTATCTCTGTGAGGACATTTTTGGCAAATTAGGTCACATTCTGAAATAATAGTGGTTAGAACTTCAGCATATGAAGTTTGGAGGGAACACAATTAAATCTATAATAACTTGAAAGCAGGATTGTGTCTCATTCATCGCCACACTCTCATGAATTAGCTGCTAGGAACCCAGGTGTAGACACCTGCAGCAATGGTAACGTAAATATTTTGTCAAAGTTATAGGATGAATGTAGACCAGTTAGAACAATCTTGCCTGGCACAATCCTTGGGTATTCGCTTTGTTCTCAGATAAACACTATGTGGCACAGCGTCCTCCTCCTCCTGACTATGAGTATATAGAACTAAAAAATTGCTACTAACCTTATCTGTGGTTTGGCCATGTCTCTAACGCTAAGGCAAGAATCCTTCTGTAACCACTGGGGTAATTCAAAAGCTTTAAGAACAATTATCAGCACAATGAGGACGGCCCAAGCAAAACCAAGGACACTTGCTTAGCTTAAACTAATGGTTCCTGGACTACCTAACTGCTTTTGGCTAACTTGGTTCCATGATATGCTGAAAGCTGCCTGGGACGGAGCTGTCCATCACTGGAGGATTCCCTCTTTGTCCTGTGAGAGTCTGTGTTGTCTTTTCTAAATGTTGCCATCTCCCGCCACCCTACGGTGCTCTTACTCCAAGGTGATTACTGTTAAGTGATCATATACCAGCCTGATGTGCTCTGAGGTTCAGCATGAAAGTATCCTTCAAGGCACAAATACTTTAAATTCTGCTGCACTCAACTCTAACTAGATTTTTTGTGTTGCCTATACTATTTGTATTCCATTTAAGAAACCAATGTTCATTTAAAGGTCGTGAATATTTCTTCTTATGTTTTTTCCTAATAATTTTCTATTTCAGCTTCTAAATTTAGGTATTTGATCCATTTTTAGTTTTTTTTTTCTTTTTTGTATAAGGCATAGATAAGCATCCCACTTCATTCTTCTGCATGAGAATCTCTAGTTTTCTCAGCATCATTTGTTGAAGAGATCATTCTTTACCCAGTAAAGAGATTTGGCACCATTTTGGAAATTAATAAACTACAGATATGAGAATTTATTTCCATTTTCTGGATTCTCTCTCACTGATGTCTTTATGCTGGTATCTCACAGTTTTGGATATCATAGCTTAGTAGTAAGTTTTATATTCAGTACATATGAGTCCCTGAATTTAATGTCTAGTAAAATACACTAACTGACTAATCTTTTGTGCTTAATTAGTACTCTCAAGTTACAATTATATTTTATTAGTTCACCCAATTTAAACGTAACATCCCTTAAAACCTTGATCAGTTACTAAGTGCAAAAAAAAAAAAAAAAAGATCAGAACTACCCTCTTGTCTATATTCAGAACATATGCTTTCTTAAAATGTCTTGAAGAGGCATGTAACAATTTACCTGGAGTCCATGATGTAGTTAATATTGCTAAGATAAATTAAAACAGAGGACTCAGCATGAAATAATTAAGCCCTAATTAATACAGACATGATTACCTCCACTGCTTCTCTATTCAATAGCCCAATTGGCTTGTTCTTAAACTGGAAAAATGACTAGTATTTCATGGTAAATTATTACAACCTGAATGTTGTCATCCCTCATATATACTAAGGTCTCATACCCAATACCCAATCTTGCTCAAATTATTGACTCTATCCTATAAGGAAGTATTTTGCTATTACACATTTGGTTGATATGTTTTGTTCAATGCTTATTTCAATAGTATTTTAGCATCTGAAGGGACTGACTACACTTCTACCAGCAGGCCACCTTGTACCTCAGCAACCTTGGGCCAACATGGACATGTCCTTCATCTAGGCGTCAAGGAAGCATGCAAGACAGCAAGAAAGAAAACAGCAGCACGAGCGATGGGCAAGGTAGCTACCTGTACACAAACAACGACTCTTGTCATGTGATTATTCCAGTAAAGATCTTGACTATCTTCCTGGAGAAGACTATATCCACTCTTCTTCGGGAAAACAAAAAGAGGATTATATATACTGAGGCCACAATAAAAGGCCTCAAAAGGACATTCATTCTTTTTGGAGTTCTTGATAACTGATGGTAGTGACCAAGGGACTAATTTTATGCCTGAGATTCAGAGGTCTGAGAATTTAAGATGCACATTAGCATAACTTCTACTACCCCTATAGTTCAAGGAAGTTATTTAGAGACAAATTGTGTTCCTTACACAACTCCTATTCAGGTCACAAAGTGAAAAACGACCACTCCTTGGCTACTACTATTGTCATAGGCTCTAAATCTAAATTCATATTCTCCATGCCCCACCGGGACATTTACTGCCTACATCAATGTCATATAAGTCCTTCAAATGACATTTTTTGGCAATAAATTCCCTTTAAAATTTATTTTTATTACAACCTCCCCATGTGGCACTCTCTTCTGTTCTAGTGCCAACTTCGCTTCTTGCAAAGTTGACTCTCAAAAGACTCAGCCTTCGAAATATAGTGGTACCTACATTCTCAAACTTAATTCATTCCACAATTCTGGGGGAAATGGCTACATTCATGCTTGTGCAAAAAACATGAATACAGTGCTGTTCATCACCCAAAGCCGAGTTTGCAAACAAAAACAGAATTTTGACAGACACGTCCATTTGCAAACCAAATTGTTCATAAATATAAGCATTCATGAACTGAGGTACTACTGAGGTTAAACTTTAAATCAAGGCATCAAGGGCCAATGTATTATGTCTTAAAATTAAAACTCAATCTTATGTGCTGTTTTGATATCTGATAGAACTGAAAGATCTCAATAACCTAAATGCACTTTCTGCATTAGAAGAACAGCTCCCCACACGGCCTCAACCAGCTCAGCCTTCACTCTCATTGCCTGTGAATTTTAGGCAGATCACACCAAGAAAGAAACATCCTGGCCCAAGAGGAAATAGGCAGAATAAACCAGTCTGTGCTCTTGTGTCTCCTGAAATAGGATGTTCCGTAATGTTTTCTCTCAGTGATTTAAGTCATGTGCAGGGCACATAACCTAGAACAGAGTGTTCTCAGAGTCCCCAGCTGCAGGGAGATGCAGGTACACGCAGAGACTCCATCTGCTTGGGCAGTTTTTCTGACCTTTGGATCTGGCTCATCATGAATCCCAGACTTCACTTTATCCTTCCTGCCCATCTTTTTTGCCTGATTTATAGAAGTGTTTTGTGTCACCGAATTAGACCCAAGAACCTTTTAATTTTCTCTACTCAGTCCCCAAATACAAGGTCCCTGTTATAGTTTAGATCTGGAATGTCCCTCAAAAGCCTCATGTGTTCAGAATGTGGTTTTGAAATGTTATTCAATCACGGGAGTGCTATCCTCATCAGTGGATCAATCTACTAATGAGTTCACAGCTGATCGTGCTGTTAAATTGTGGGGCTCTGTCAGAGGAGCGAAGGGACTAAAGGGAGGTCTTAACAAGTACATTCTTTTCTCTGGCCACCATGAGTTGAGTTTTCCTCTCCCAGAACTGAATACTCTGACGCATAAGCCAAAATAAACTTGTCTTGTTTAAGCTGTGGGTGTTGGGTGTTTTATAAAATCAATACCAAAGAATTGAGGTTCTTGTTATGACTATACCTGACCACGTGGTTTAGTCTTTGGAAGTGGTTTGTGAGAGTAGTTTGGAAGGTTCTGGAGATGCTGGCTAGAGGACCCTTCTGAGAGTGCAATTCTGGTCAACTCTTAGGAGACCAAAATGCTTACAAGAGTGGGGATTCCAAAGGCCAGGCTAAAAAAATTTCATTTGGGAACAAGGACTCCTCTGACAATTGGGCTAGAGGTAACGTGTATTACACTCTGGCAGAAAAGTTGTCTTCATTTTGCTCATGGCATGAGACTTAGCAGGTGAATGAAATTAAGGGCAATGGACTAATTAATCTGGCAAAGGAAATCTGAAGAAAGTCCAGCATTCAGGCTTTGGCATGGATACTGCTGGCTGCTTAGCCAGTTTATAGTAAGAGGGGCAAAAGGAAGAGCAGGAAAATTTGAAAACAAACTTTGGCCCAGTAGGAGTCACGTGTAAATTGGGACCAAAGGAGGTTTTGTTGCTGAAAATATTAATGCCATTAAAAAGAAACCCAGTACTTTGTACAGGAACAAGACGAATACCTTGAGAGAATTCAAGAATCAGCAAGAACCCTCTCGCCACAAGCTGAAAGGTACAAGTGTGAAAACCTTTCATTTGAGAAGTGTGCCCCCTGCTTGAAAAAGGCTGCCTAGTGAGTTGCTGCCTCGACATTCAATTCCCAATGGTCAACCCTCTAAATTCTGAGAGGCTTCTGTGACCACAGCCCAAGGAAGCCAGGCTACTGCTGAAATAGGCAGTGGACCTTGGCTTTCACCCGAGTGGTGCTGATTTTTCAGGCATGCAGAATTAAAGAGTTGTGGTGTCATGAGGGATTCATCCAGATTGCAAAGAAAAGCTTTGGAGGCCAAGTAATGTACCTCTAAAAGTGGAATGAATGAAGCTGTGAGAATGATGTGGAGAAGGCGAGATGGGGAGTCCAGGAAGGTGGAGATGCCTGGAGCATGGAGTATCTCCTGCGGAAAGCCACAGGCAATGAGTGGAGACCAGACAAAGGGAAGGGCTGTGGGAACTGCAGCCAGCAAGGCTGTAGGAATGAGACTGTCCAGGGCCTTTGAAATTCACATCTAGCCACAAGCCGCCCTTAGTTCTGGATATGGAGCTACAAAACTTAATGTTTTCCCTGATGCTTTTTAGACTAGCTTTGGTCCAATTCTGTTCTATCCCCTTATTGTTTCCTTTTATATTTATCGTTTTCTGTTGTAACTTATTTTCAATCTTTACAGGAGCTTATGGCTAAGAGTTTTCTGTAAGTCTCAAAGGAGAGACTTTGGACATGGACTTTTCCTCACTCTTGAAACTGTTAATACATTGTGACTTTTAGAGATGGAATAAATACATTTTGTATGAGAGTGACATGAACATTTGGTGGTCAGGCATGGAATATTATGGTCAGGATTCAGAGGGTTCCTCCAAAAGTCTCATGTGTCCGGATGTGGGGCTTTTTAAGCATGATTGGATCATGTGGGTACTATGCTCATCAGTGGGTTAATTTATTGATATATTCATAGCCAATTGTGCTATTAGGAGATTAGAAAAAGTAGGTCCCCGGGGCGTGACTTAGACGGGTGTACCCTTGTCCCAGGCTCCTTCCTTCTCTGCTTCCTGGTTGGGACGAGCTGAGCAGTTTTCCTCCATAAGGGTTTTCTGCCTTACAGTTTCTATATTGGAACTCCCCGAACATGAATTGAATCCTCTGAAACAATAAAATAAACCTCTTCTCTCTCAAGTTGTATGTGTCACGTATTTTGTCCCATGGGTGAGCAAGTGACTTGCAGTCCCTTACTCAAAAAAATCATTCTTCATAAAAAGCACTAGGCACAGTTTCTTCTTATTTATGAAATAATGGGTGTCAGTTCCCTGCTCGTCCCCAGTATTACCCACATAAGCCGATCGTGTCTTCTCCCGGGAGCTCGGGCAGCTCATCTACTTGATCTGGAAACTTGAATCCCTGATCTCTGGTTCGTAACTTTATTCCAGAATACAGCTCCTGTGTCCCTGAATGGCACGTTGTCCCTTACCCTAGACCGCAGGTAGATGTGATCCGTAAACGGAGTTTGAGTTCATCGCTCAAGTGTAAGGTGTCTTGTGTTTGCCAAGTCCCCTAACTCTAGACTGACTTTTCCGTCATCAGCGAGGAGAAAAAAAGTTGATGAAAACAAAAATAAGGAACAGAGGAGAGAAGGAAAGAAAAAAAAAAAAAAAGGAAGGAAGAACTTTGTCAGGATCATAAGCATAGGATACAGAATTTAAAAGAAAAGGTGGCTTTCTTCCTCCAGTGAATTAAGAACAGGTGCTACTTATATGTGTTCTTTAGTCATCAATTCTAGCTTATGTACTTTAGTTACCAAAAAATAAGCGGTACTTCTCAAATGTTTATTGGTTGATTATTAATTTTCAAGATACATTACTATTTTGTATAATATTTCCATATCAAGAGAAGTAGAACTACAATTTTTTTAAATGGTGTTGAAAATGTAGTAAATCCATTACAAAAAGATGATTTATTCAATACCGCTAGGTGTAAAACAAAAGCCAAGGGTGTCGCCCAGCGCCCCCCACCAAAAAGAAGCCAAGGGTGTCTCTTGCACATTAACACGATGCTCGTGGAGTCCATCACCACGTTTTGCTGGAATGTCAACACAGTCCTGTAATTATTGCTAGAAAAGCTCCCATTCTGTAATATTTGAAATGCTGAGCTATTTGAATTCTACATTTTAAACTTCTAAATTATTCTTAAGAATTAATATACAAACACAAATCTGCATACATATATTTCTATATTTTGCATTCTCTATAGGCATTTAGGAAAGACATACCGTAAAGTTCAAAAATTTTGTGCTCATTTCCATTTGTGATTTTGCCTGGGAAAATGAAACAGATTTTTTTAATAGGATTTAGAAAGATTTAAAAAAGAAGAGATGTGCATGGATTATAATTGAGGCAAAGCCTTTCTTATAGCAGTTCTTTATTATCTCATACTTTTCCTGGTGAAAAGCATAAGGTAAAAGAGATGTATGATTTTAGCTCTTCTAAACACCCTACATTTCATCAACTCAACAACCTTCAGAAGTAATATTGTGCTGTGTTGTACATGCAGTCTGTGCTGCACACATTTATGAGCTGGAAGCTGGGGCTACCGTGTAGCTGTATTGAGGGGGGCTGAATCTTTTCCACAGCGGGTCTCAGTGAGAGGTGATGAGCTCACTGGGGGTAGGGGGATACTGCTTTCTGAAGGGATTATTGTATTTCCTGTGAGATAAAGTTATTATAAAAAGAGTGAACCTGGTCCACTCTGGTCTCTTTCTTCCATGCTTCCACAACAGCCCTATCTGCATACTGCTAATTCACTTTTATTCTCCTGCCAAGTTGTGAGGCACTCAGGGGAGTTTTACCAGGACAACAGTGCCGTGCCGTTTGGACCCTCCAGCCACTAGAATTGTGAGCCAATTAAATCTTTTCATAAATTACTTAGCCACAGATACTTTGGTTTAGGACCATGAAATGCACTAAGACAATGGGAATTATAATTCTCCAGATATTTGTAGACAACAAACATATGAATACACACAAAAGTAAGTGAGTAAATAAATTGTTTGAAAATACTATATAAAGATTGTTTTTCTTGCTTATTGGCTTTGTATTGTTTTAAACCAAAAGTGCTAAACTGGAAAAGCATGTGAATTTTGCCATAGTGACAGATTATGATAAGACATTTCCACTCACTTTTGTCCATTTTTAGAAATTTTGAAGTATGAGTGGAGAGTTTTAAACATGATAGTAATTAAAAGTTCAAAAGCATCAAGTGATTATATTTCAGTGAGAATTCTGGAGAAAATTCTTGAACACTAAGTGATATAATACATATCTTTCATGTATGCTGTGTTTTAAAAATAAGGTCATCATTTGCAGTAAATAACAATAAAAAATTTCCAAGGAAGAACTTGTTCACATCAATTTCTTCTTATTGTGCAGTATAAGAGATCTAAGATATTGTAAGTGTCTTATGTGGACAAGAGAAAAGTATAAGATTGGGCCAATCAACACACATAAAACTTATGAAATGTAGTTACGAATTTTAGATATCGGAAACATTTGTAATTGATTTTATCTAACTAAAACAAATATGAGCACACTAGGGTCAATAGACCACACATGGCCACCATTTATTTTTACACAGAAGTATTCACTGAAGCACAGCTATGTCCATTCATTGACACATTGCCTGAGGCTGCCTTTCTGCTACAAAGCAGAGTTAAATAGTTATAACAAAGACCATATGGACCAGAAAATAAAAGATATAACTGTCTGGCCCTTTATGGGAAAAATTTGCTTACTCCTAATCTACAGCATTAAGCTAATCATCTTTGATAAGTAAGATCTGAATATGGTTATCTAAGATTGAGAATTTTTACAGAAAGAATATAATACTAGTGAAATGAAGTGAACATGATACAGATAGCAAGAATAGAGTAGAAATTCAGGCATGAGAAGTTTTAGATTTACATCCTCAAAACAAGAAAGGGGGACAAATTAAAATGAAATACAGGAGTATTATACAGTCGGCATAGCCCAGGAGCCACATAAGCACTGTGCTGCTAAGTTTTACTTGCTTTTGCAATGATGAGAAGCAGTTTTAAACCACTGCCATTGTACCTACTAGAATCATGGCAGGAAATTAAACATGCATAAAGAGCGGTGGACTTCATGGTGGCATACCTAGGTCACTTGAGTGTATTGTCATCTCCCTTCTCCTTTGTGCTGATAAAGAACATTTAGTGACCAGTGAATGAAGAATAGGGGTACCCTTCTTATTTGAATGTACCTCCTTATTTACCGTATGGATTCATTTCTACTTTGAAAATATTCTGACTACTTGTAGAAGACAAATCCACCCCCCAATTATTAAAAGCATACCACATTCACATACTTAAAAAAACAGCCTGCTGGGGATTTAGCTCAGTGGCAGAGTGCTTGCTTAGCAAGCACAAGACCCTGAGTTCAATCCCTGGAGCAGGGGAGAAAAAAAAAAAAAAAAAAAAGCCAACAAATACCCAAACCAATTCTAAAGGAAAACTTCAAGTAGTAATTCAGGCAAAACATAATAGAATGGGTAAAAACTGTATAGCTTACCTAACATAACTCTTCTGACATACAGAGAGAGATGCATAAGGCCTGGCGTGTTTACTCCAAAACCAGTCTCACTATCAGATACATATGAGTGCAGTTTCACACCTCATATACCTCTGAATTCAAATCATAAGACTATCTGCTTCAATTAATGAAAGGCAGATTACAAAGCTGGAGGAGTACCTAGAGAGTTATACTGGAACAACAAAGCTGTTAGTAACACTCAGCACAGAGGCACTGAAGTGCTTTAAGTAAGAAGTGCTGTTTACTTTTCCAGTCCATGTTCTGGAGACAAAATGAAACCTTTAAGTACATAAACATATATTAATGCCAGGAAAGGTTTTAGTGAGCATTAAAAAAAAACTATCTACTCTAATATTTGATCAACATCTTCTTCAGTTATCTCTCCAATGATTTCAAAAAGCAGGTGCTAATTGCACCAGGAAAACTACTCATAAAGAAAGTAAACAGGCTTAAGCCAACAAACTATGCAGTGAAATGAGATCATCTGACCCTAGTTTAGTTAATTATATTGTTTGACGTTCCAACTCATAAAATCTTTCCCACCCACTTTTTAAATATCTTGATTATATTTCTGTTTACCAAAGCTTACATCCTGGTTCACCTCTTCTTTCCAGACTAGATATCAGGACAATCAACTCTTTATTTTCCCCTAGACTCCTATTCATGGATGTGCACCGTGCTCCAAAATCATGCTTCATTTACCAAGAGAAAGAATCCTGCAGTGTGTCTTAAGTCTGAAGGCTTTGATATACAGTGCTTCATTTGGAGACCCAGTTAATGGAAATGATTTGAGGGCACACTGGTTTCTTATAGGTATAGAAAGCATTTTAGGATTCAATTGTACATCCAGTAGAAAACCACAACTATCGCAGATAGTATGTCTGTAACTGAAGGGGTGATTAAACATGTCATTAAAATTACACATACGCGTGTATGTGCAAGTATATGCACAATAGTACTTGTAAAAACTCTAAATTAGCAAAAGATAATTCATAGGTACATTTAAAAAATTTCATAAACTATTCAATAATTACTTCACCAACAAACTATATAGCATATCAAAGTTTAACACTAAAACTGAAAAATCTAAGCAAGAGGAGGATATAATTCTCTAACAACTTTTCAAAAATAAATATTATTCAGATTGGAGTCCACAGTTGATGCAGTTTACATATTTAATCTGTCCCATTATTACATAGTGTTTCAGTTACTTTTCTCTCATTTCTGGGACAAAATACCTGACACCCAAAGTTAGGGGAAGAAAGGTTTATTTGGCTCACAGTTTGTAGAGGTTTCCGTCCACAGTCAGCTGGGTCCGAGGCAGGGTGGCCTGGCAGACAGGCAGAAGGCAGCCAGGTAAGCAAGGAACGCAAGCAAGGGGCCTAACCAGCTTCTTCCTGTATTTTATATTTTATCTAGGCTACTTGGCTTTAGGGTGGGCAGTACTCCCACCCTTAATCCTAATACCCTTAATCCTAGTGTCACATCCTTGATCTCAGCAGAACCATGCCAAACCAATCAGTGGGCTAATTTAGTAATCACACACTCTAGATCCAGCTACCTCTTACCACATAAGGCTTTGGGGGGACATCTAGACAAAAACCATAACACATAGTGACACAAATTATAGAAAATACAGCCTCTTTTACTAGCGAAATATTCTGATACATAATTTTCTTGGGCACAATTGTCAACATCATATATAATATAGTTCTAATTCCATTGTATTTTATCTTGTATCAAAATGTTATCTATACACATCTTCAATGCAGTTATGCATTCAGGGAATGGGTGACAGGGACTTTTTCACAAAAAAGTAAAAGATCTAAATTCTCGTGTTGTGAGACATCGGGAATTTTTGCTTCTTATATAAAACAGTGAGTTTCTGATACACTAACTCTCTCACAAATAAGTTACAAATATAAACACGACCAGAGTTATCCAGGTTACAACAAAAGTAGGCAATTTGGGGATTGGAAATAAAATTTGGAACAAGACTACTTTTGTTATCACAGAAGTGGTGGCACAGGCAGTTTAAATACTTCTAAAGAAGGGTCCCAGAAAAATTTTGTGATTGAAAATGAGGAAAGGAAAAAAGTAGAAAAATGGGAGATATATATATATATATATATATATATATATATATATATATATATACACACACATATATGTATATATATACATATATATGAACTGGAAAACCTTGCTAAAAAATTGAAACTACTACTGTTTACTCAAGAAAAAATAATGTGAATAAAGAAGTATTTGTTATAAAATTTAAATTTTTGAACACCTTTAGATGAAAAGAAAATATAACCAAAATCTCTGTCCTCCATGACTTAAATGATATGTGAGCAAACACATAAAAAATACTGCTAAATTAAGGAAAAAAGACACAATAGAAGCAATTTCAATTCATGGTATAGAATTATCTTAATACTTCAAAAAACAATAAACAATTTCACATATCAGTATTCTCAAAAATAAAAACAAGAAATCTTCAAAAAGCATAATTATGAAATCAGTAATTCATAAAAAAGATAATTTCTATAGCAGAATGTAAAAGTAAATTTAACATTTACAAATCAGTTTTTGCATTTCATCAAAAATAAAAGATCAAATCTTATTTCTACAGACAGAGGAAAAGTGTTCAACAAAAATGAACAACCAATGCTCATTTGACAAAAATTAGACGATTCCTACAAATATTTTCAATAGTGTTGGAACAGAAAACTACAACCTGAAAAGAGCTTCTAACTAAGAAGTAAACTACTGACACACTTACTGGTCAGATATTGATTTATTTCACTTTATATTAAAATATAAAGGTTCCAGGTGTGGTGGCACATGCCTGCAAGCCTGGGATGCACAGCGAGTTCAAAGCCAGTATGGACTGACAGCAAGACCCTGTCTCACAAATCATTTTTTTAAATACATAAACAATAAAAGGTAAGTATGAACCCTGAATGTTTCACTCAACATTATACTAGAGGTTCTAAATGTTACAATAATGTAAAGAGGGGAAGGTACAAATGATTAGGTTTTTTAAAAATGAAACTATCTTTTTGTAGATTACATATTAATGTACTTTGAAAATCATTAGAAATTTTTAAAGTATAAGTGAACTAATTAGGGAAGCAATCTGAGTTTGCAAATACAAAGTAAGTATACAAAAATTTATCATATTTCTATAAGGTAGCAGACAAAAATACTGGAAAGTTAATTTAGATAAGCGTTTCCACTTATTTTTGTATCAGGTACCATCAGAATTTTAGGAATAAATATAGTAAAAAGGTTATAAATCCTCTGCAATGAAAACTACAGAACATAGACAAATTTTAAAAATGGAAAAAATTAAACGACTGAGTATAATCCTAAATTTTCTAAACCATGTTCTAAACCATGTTCCCATGTTCCTGCTATTTTCTAAACATGTTCCATGTTCCTACTATATAATATGGGTTTACGAACTTCAATTCACAAGCTAAATCTGGCTCTCGGTCTGTTTACTAAATAATTATTCTTTTTTTTTTTTTCTTTCCTGTACTGGGGATTGAATACAGGGTGTACCCCGAGCTACATTCCTCGGCTCTTTTCTTAGTTTTTACTTTTCAGACAGGGTCTAAGTAAGTCACTAAGTAGCCCAGCCCGGACCCACACCGTTGATCCTCCTACCTCAGCCTCTCACAGGGCTGAGATTGTGGGCGTGTACCACAAAGCACGACTTGTACATAAATTTTGTCAAATGCAATCGTCCCATTCACTTACATGTTGTCTATGGCCACTCGTCATACAATAACTGCAGACCTATGTATGTGACAAGCGTATGGCCTGCAAACCTAAAATATTTCTCATCCAGGGCTTTGCAGAAAAAGTTTGCAGACCTCTTGTTCTCTGCATTTTAACCCTGTATCCTGCAAAGTCACTTATTCATTCTAGTAATTGTTCTGTAGATTCTCTGGTGTGTGCCAGCTCTGTGAGGAGGAGGGCACTAGATAACGCACAGCTGCTTGATTGAGCAGCTGCAGCAGAGTACATTAGGGAAGCGGTCCCGGGTGTCTTATACAAAGGAGAGCAGAACATGAAGTTCCACAGTGAAAAATACATCAGTATGGGACACTCCAGTAGAGAGAGGTGAAGCTTCTGATACGATCTCAAGAGACAGTACTAATGTGCCTCTGGGACAGATATTATTCTGCCAGCATCAGCACGCACATCAGTTCCCTGAGCCCCAAGTCCCACAGCAGCGATGGCATCGGGCCCGGAAAGATGCTGCACAGGCAGAGCTTTTCACTGCAGTTAGGGAGCATGATGTCTGGGGAACATGCCTCATGGAGCAAATGATTAGCAAACCTGTTTGTTGTGGCACAGGCAAAATTTATGCCATCTTGACGGGTGCTTGCTGCAAACTCATCACTGACAAAGGTCCAGTTTGGCAAGAACCTATTCTAAAAGCTCCTAAATCTGGCGGGATCTCAGGGTACTACTTGCATGAGTCCAATGAGAAAGAAGAGTCACACAAGCAAAGCAGATTTACCGCTTATAAATAGACAACAAGGATAAACAACAATAGTAACCCGGTCTCCCAAGGGTCAAGAGAGCTGCCCAAGGAGTGTGGAATCTCATTCCCATGTGCTCCAATTTGCACCCGAAGCTGAGGGACCCCACAGCACTCGGTCCCACGTTGGAGTTCTCTGCATGCCGCAGGGCGTGCTGAGGTCAACAGCTGTGGAATGTGCTGTTCTCAGGAATGAGGACCAATGGACTTGCTGTGAACACTTCCCCTCTTTCAGGATGTCATATTCCCAATAGTTTAGTTTCTTAACCCACTAAATTAAGACAGCAAGAAAACTATCATCTATTTAATATTTCCTATATGCTATGTACAGCACACTTTCCATTTGAGTATTATCAGCAACCCTGTAACAGGGATATTTTTAAATTACTATTGTATATATCTCAGTAATACGTAGTTGAATCTTTTCCTACTACAAAGTACTCTTTTAGAGGAATAGCCATGACTTGAAACTTTGACATTAAGAAAACAACCACTTAAAGTTTCAAAAAAGAAAGAGATAGAAGAAAAGTTAAATTTGAGATCACTATAATGGCATTCTTAGATGCCTTTTACTATAAACATCAAACAAAGGAAATTTCATAAACTATTTTGATTTTTTATTTAAAGTAAAATGCATAACTTTACAATTAGCACAAACTTTCTAGAACTAAAATTTTGGACGCAAGTATAAATGTGCTACAAATAACCTTTAAAAACAAAAAATATTTTTGACGGATTAACAAAGATTATACTGACACTTACTCCTCATTAGGTAAAAGTCCGCATTTGAAATATGAAGTCTTCAATTATTTTAAAGGAATCCTTGCTAGAGATTTGGAGCAATATTCAACAAAGTAATTATCAAATCATTAATAGAATGAAATGATTTTTCCCTGTAAACTAGGAGAAAGAGATGTTATCAATACTGAGAATTACGACTGTAGCATTTTAAGAGAGAATTGTTAAAGAATTCTATCAATATCACTTTTCTATCAGGAGACATAGAAATGGTTGACTTTTCCCTCATACAATAACATTCTCTCTCTCAGAAGATCTCTTATGCATTGAAATAAAAGCTTCTCACACATTCTAGCAGTGAAAAACTACACATACAGGGGTGTCTTTGGATCTCGACCTAGCAGTGTCCAAATTTGAGATCTTCTGCTTTGAAGTTACATGACTTTTGAAAAATTACTTGACTGTTCTGGATGTTAGTTTCCTCATAGTGGCAATGTATATGACAAACATTAATGTATTTAATGAGTACAAAAATTATTATTATTAGAAATCATAAGTGTTATTAGAAAGTATTTTCTAATAAATTAGGAGTGATTTAATATTTTCTTTTGATATAGATCAGGAAGCGCAGAAACTCACTAGAAGTCAACCAACCTTGCCTCCTCCTTAGTGGCAAACTGCAAATCAAACCCCTAAATAAATAAAGTAGATATTAAATAAGATATTAAATATGAGATTCCAGGACAGCTGTCAGTAGATAATAGTATCACCTTTCATCTTTTTTGTTGCCATGGCATCAGAAGAACTAGTACTAGCAAAAGAGAGAAAACAAATTCTTTCCAAAGTCTTCTTTAAAAAAGACATGCCAGCATAAATGAATTCTTTATAACCTGAATGATTTTCCCTGTTGTGTCTTCTGGGTATTAGGAATTAGGACCACATCTTGCATCCTTTTGTTATATTAACCATAGGAAGTAATTTAAATTTGGAACTCTTTTAAAAATATAGTATTTTTCCTAATTTTTTTTATCTGAAGTCTTGATAATGGAAGATATTTTATAATTTACTGCATTTTAGAAACCTAAATATCTTTGACAGTAGATTGGATTTGAAATAGTGTCTCTCCTGAACTAGTCTTCGTCAGAGCGTGTTAGTTTGGATTACTGTGAATTTCCTTAGATCTGCAAGTTAAACCAGTGTTGTAATGAACAATCGTGTTTGCTTGCTTAGTGGAGTTGGTCTTGTGAAAGGGGTTTTCTGCACATAAAATATACATATTAATGTTGACCCTATCTGCTCTGGAGGACTGCCATACAGCTATGTGTGTAACTATGGAAATACGGTAGCCAATTAATGTATGAAAAGGTATACATTGACATAAAAACTCTTTAATGATTTTATTAAGAAATAATGTTGAGAAGAACATATTAATTTAAATATGAAAATGTTTTTCAAGGCAACTGTCATTACACTGAAACAGATCTGACAATCTTATTCACAGCTATTATAGTTTACAGAGATTTATAGTTAACATTTCCTCTATTCAGCCCCCCTCTTCCTCCCATTGCCTGGCTTACACCTCTCTGTTAAACTGACAATTGCGGACACCTTGCCTCAGGCTGCCCAAAGTCTTACCCGTCTGAAGGCTTTGGCTGACTACTGCTAGTGTCGCTGGTAGAAGGGAGGTCTGACTCATCAGATGTCTGAACAGGTTCTTCTTCTTGCTGGCTATCAATTTCTAGGCTGGCTTCTGAACCAATACCTTCAGATTCTCCTTCCGCAAATACTTCATCTGCATTATCAGCTGTTGCTGTTTTGTAGGGTTCTTTATCCCTCCTCATGTTGTGCCCTAAAGGAGTAATGCTACAGCAATAACACACACTGAAGAAGTATACTTGGTGTTTGTGAATATAATTTTCTCCCTTAGGCTACCTTGAAGGGTTAACATCCAACTGACCAACCGACCAACCAACACTTACTTGGCTTCCTCGTTAAACTGCAGAGAGCACATTGCTCTGTCTCGTTTACTACTGAAGACTGATGAGATCAAGTAAAGGGATAACTACCCCAAAAAGATATGAGGAAAGTGATCAATAAAACAGATATTAGTAGATTTCCAGTAATTAAAACAACGAATAGAAGATACAGGCTCACAGAGACACGAACAGGAGCGGGAGATGATCTTTCTGTGGGGAACTGACCGCTTGTCAGCAATCAGAGCAGACGAAGGGCAGGTCAAGGAGGCGGGACAGGAGCCTGTATCTGTCTTCTTTAAGGACAGGCCCCTGTCCACACCTGCATGGAATTTACTTCAGGCAAAATGATCCATTTGATCTTTCCAAATACAAATCATGCCTGATAAAATTGGGGAATTCTTGTAGGTTTTGAGGCCGTTTTACTCCCTATTCTTCCAGAAGATGACCTCCAGTCACTATTCATTGATGAGTCTTTCTGCAATTACTTGTTCATGTAGCCTCCTAGAAAATAGGGATAGTGAAGTGAATCTAGCAGGCAAAACACCCTGGCATGATTCAGTATTCATCCTGGAAGAGGCAGAGAAGGGAAGACAGAAAACATAAATAAACATGGCAAGTATTATATATTAAGATAAGTGTTATGGAAAAGTGAAGCAGGGAAGAAGGATAGGAAGAGTGTGTGTGTGTGTGTGTGTGTGTGTGTGTGTGTGTGTGTGAGAGAGAGAGAGAGAGAGTTGAGTGAGGATCACAACCAGTAGGCACCTCTCTACAAGTGCAACTTGGCTTATTCACCTTTAAGTGGAGAAGAAAGCCCTATTTTAAAACCAGACTACTTATGTAACAACAGAAAATGGTCAAAAGGTACCTATTGTCTTATTAAAAGTAAACATGAATCACAAGATACTTGAAGCAAACACAAAACACAAGGACACAGAACCAAAATAAACAGGATTACTAAATAAATAAATAAAAAAGAGGATAGAATATTTAATATTCTTACTAATTTTAAAGCAATATAGACATACATAGATTCTGTAAACCACGAACATACTAGATGAGAAACAAAAGCGTAATCATCATTTAAATAGGTGGCATGAAAGAGAAAACACTGTACTCTCAAGTGAGTATGAATTGAGTTTGTCTAACAATATAGAAAACTAGAGAAAAAAATAGTTCTGAGCGCAGAATTTTATACACTGTCAAATTTAATCAACTAAGGAAAATTTTAAACAAGCGAGCTCTCAGGAATTTATTTCACAATACACAGTTTCTGAAGGACAAAAGCGTGTTTTTTATAAAAGGATTAACTCTAGCAAAGCAACAACAAAAATTTGCCAAGGAAAAAATTTAAATTCCAATATACCTTGACTGTAATGCAAGAGTGAGGGTACGGAGGTTCCGATTGTTATCTGTACCTGACCCAAGATGGAGAAGAAGGTCAGGGATCTGAATCTGCACCTGGGCAGCCTCAGTACCTGTACGTGTCCCCCCTGGTCACTGGGTTCTCTTTTTCCCAGTGTCACATGATGTTGATTTAGATCTAAAATATCCTTCCAGATTTTCATGTGTGTGGAAAGTGATCAGTCATGGGGGAACTGTACTCACTAATGGGCTCGTCCTGTGTATGTGACCTAAAAGGGTTAATTTTTGTCCTTGGCTCCTCCCTTCTCTCTCTGCTTCCTGAATGCCATGAGTTAAGCCCTTTCCCTCTACCGTGCCCCTCGCTCATCTAGTTTCTGCCTTGAAGCCAAGTGACTATGAACTGAAACAATTAGAAAAAATAAACCACTCTTCTTTTAAATTGTAAGTATTGGATATTTTGTCCCAATGACTGGAAAATGACTGAGGCAAATACTGGTACCAGAAAAGTGGAGTCACTGCTTTGACTGTATCTGACCATGTGGTTCAGTAACCTTTGAAACTTGTTTGCAGGAAGAATTTGAAAAAAAAAAAAAATTGGAGATGCTGACCAGAGAAGACCCAGAATGATGTAAGTCAAATTAATGGAATAATCTGGCTAGAACTCAGAAGACCAGAATGCTGATATGAATGCAAACAGTAATGACCAGGTTCAGGACAAATCTGTTTCACTTGGGAACGAGGACTCCATTGGCAGTTGGACACTAGCACTGTCCACGTATGCTACACCCTGGCCGGAAATATGTCTTTGCCTTGACTGTGCCCTGAGACTCTGAGGGAGACTATGATTAAGGGTAAAGCAGCCAAACATGCAGGCTGTGGAACGGATGCTGCTGAGAGCTTCAAGTCAGATCTACAATGAAAAGCAAAACCAAAACACAGAGATGAATAATTTGAAAAACTGTGTAGCCAGCAAGGAAGACCCTGTAAAGATGGAACCCGGGAGAATTTGGTTGCTGAAAATATTGGCAATAAAAGGAAGGCAAGTATTTTGCATTATTATAATAAGAAAGATGGCTCGAAAGCATCTCAGAAATTAATGAGACCCCACTCTTCATACACTCAAGGGTACAAATCTGTAACGTTTTCATTTGAGAAGAAATCTGCTCCTCCTCCCCTTGAGGAGGGCCACCCAAGGAACTGATTCCTGGGGATTCATTTAGGTACTGGGGTGTCCGTGCACTCAGAGTCCTCTTCAGCTGTGACCCAAAGTGTACAGCACTCCTGCTTGTCAGCTGCTTCCTGTGGCTGCACAGAGCTAAAACCTGAGAACTCAGGTAATATTTCTCGTGAACAGAAAATTGATGTTGAAGGGACTCAACTACTAATATGAAGATTTTTTTTGAAAAATATTTATGGAGTCCAAGTGAGTGAGTCTTCTAGAAGGATAGTGCTGCTTAGTTCAAAATGTTTGGGGGCTATTTTCACTCATGTGCTTCTTCCTCCCCAGCAGCAAATTTAACTTTAGAAACAAGATTCATTGACTTTCTTGTTCTGTGGTTTTTATCTCATTAACAGTAGACAAAAGACTGAATAATTTATGATGAACATAATTTTTTGGTACATGTTTGCGGAGGTTGAGAAGTCCAAGATCCTTAGCCTGGCATCTAATGAGGGTCTTCTTATTGTTCCCTCCCAGAGTGGAAGGCCAAAGAGAGGGTGAAGGAGAGAGAAAAGGGGAAGAAATTATCTCTTTTATAATGAACATATTTCCACAGTAACAGGATTATCCTGTTCAAGGAGCCTGAGTCCCGTGGCCCAAACACCCTCATTAGACCACCCATTCACAAACTCTTACACTGAGTTTTAAGTTATCAACACATATCTTTGAGGAGACACATACAAAGCAATGACCAACAGACCATCAGTGGTTATAAAGCATCTCTATGAAAACAGAAGGTACAAAATCTTAATCACTGTGGCCAGTGGATTCATAGTTATTCAAAGTCAGTGTATTGTGTGTGTCAGATAAAGACTTATTTCTAATATTTGTACATTAATATATGTGGGAACTGAAATAACATGTATACTTGAAAACAATATTGAAATAATTCCACATTAAATCTTTTTTAATTTTTAAAGTAATACAGTCATATCTCTTTTAAAATGTTTTTCTTTTATACTTTGAAATTTAAATGAACTTTTGACTATAGTAAGAAAAATCTATTTAGTTTCAAGACAAAATCAAGTTCAACATGCATAAAATGAATAAAATATATTCAATTTGTTATGGCAAAATTAATTTCCCATGGTATAAAAATTTAAAAACCATAAAACTAGGAATATAAAACTCCAGTATGCAGATCACTCATTTTCTATAATTGGTTGATTTTACCCAGTGTGTGCAGTTCAAAATTTTCTCTTTTGGCTATTATTTACTTAAACATATTTGAAATATTTCTAGAAATATTGTTTACTGGAATTATTATTCAATTTATAGATGGAGAATTTAGAAGCTCAGTGGGAATAATAAATGTCAATGCATACTAATATTAAATAATATTTTAGTTATTATCTAAAGAGAAGCTAGTTGCTTTGGCATTTAAAAACAAGATACAAAAATATTCATAAGAGTAATTCTGCCAATTAGCTATTACTTGAGTTAATTTGGCTGGAATAAATAAAAAAAAGAATGCTTAATAATCGAAACTCTGGATAAAAGAATAATGATATTCATCCTTAAGCATCCATAGCCTACAACAGAACCGGAGTAGGTTTTTATTTTTGTTCGATTTCTTAAAAAGTAAATGTTTTTCTCCTCAATCTACTTCCCAACCTCTAATTTTCCTGAAAGCTGGAACAGATAAGTTTGTTTCTGCTTGCTTTATCTAAAGTTCTTAGAATGAAGCAAAGAATATAGTCATTGTGAAGACCACACTGTATGGCTTAATATCCTATCATGCTTGATGGTGCACTCTTTTGAGAAGCTGGTTTCTAAATCTTCCATGGACCAAATGGGTTATGCAACCTGGGTCTCAATATTTTGTCAAGAATTTTGTACAACTGACTAGCAAGCTATCTAGCTTTCTCTATTACTAGAGCTTAGACTTGCTCTTACAGTTTTCCTAGTAAATGAATTGGGGCCTTGTTATTGGATATTTTTCTTGCCTCTCGTGTTTTTACACCACTTAACAGTGTTCTTTAATGCAAATGACTTACTTCATGATTTCTAAATATCACAATTTGTAAGGTCATAGTCTGTTAACCATGAAACACACTATGACACTATTAAGTCATCTGGATCATACATGTCAGCCACTAACTTGTACTTGTGTGTTTTTATTTCCCAAAAATATAATCCCTGCTTAACTAACTACATCCTAAAGTAAAGTCACCATTTTAGAGAACAGAAATCACTTGTGATGCCTGAATTGTCAACCATATAAACCTTAATTTTGTCCTAAAGAAATAAATTCAACAAAGTCCATTTAAATCTCAAAATATACCAGTTCCTGACTATGCATATACATGGGTTCAGACTTCAGGGACTCTAAAAATATTTTTTTTTCAAATAACAAAGAGTATTTTCCATGCAGCCTCATAACTTTTGGTATATGTATTGGAAAAAAGATAGTAAATGAACATTTTTTTTTTTACTTTTACCCTTTTCAGTGGAATTTTCCTTTGAGTGGAAAATAAATTGGATAGTTATTAAAAATTCTAAAAGAGATAGCAATGAAACAAGACAACAGAACCTGGGATGATACTTTTACTTACAACTCACTATCTTGATGAATTTTAATTGTATTTTCCTGTTAGATATTAGGGATGCACTCAGGAACCACGAGAAGTATTTCCAACACATGGAATTTTACAGAGAATTGATTACACAGATATTGGTGGTTGAAAGAGCCAAAAGAGGATTAATGACAGCACAAGGGGCTGGTTGGTGGAATGGGCCAGTTACAGTAAGGAGTGTTCTGATGAATGGTTGAGCATAGTATTGCTATTGGGAGACCATTCAGATGCTGCAGCACTCTTCATACCTTCTCATACATGATTGAAGAGTCAGAGCCAGTCACCAGATATTTCTTTCCCAAAGAGAACTTAAGCTATCATTTTAAAAGTATTTGTTTAAAGTCTTATGAACGTTGTATTTTTGCTGTAGTGACTTTGTCTCCAGGAAATACCTGGGCCAGTACTAGAAATCTCCAAGCCGCTTTGCATCATGAAGAAATGCATGATGTCCACCTTCATTATTGTTTGAGTGTGCCTTATGGCTACCATTAATCAGGCAGCCGCTGTGTGTCTCCTACGGTCAATACAATAGGGCTTTACAAGTTTGTGTCAGGATGTTTTCATCGCAGCAGGAGCCACACTGAGGCTGGTGCTCAGGTTACGGTGGCTTAGACACTGGACACTCACTTCTAAGTGTAGCTAGCAGAAGGAAGAGAAAAAGAAAGGAAAGGGGAAAGAGAAAAATGGAAAAAATATATATATAAATAAACCTGCTGTAAATAGGGAAGAGGGAGCAGAAGGGAGGGGCAGGAAAGAGTGGGGAAAACCAAGATACATCATGTACAGGAACAAAATAACCATGATAAATGTGATCATTATGTATACAATGTACCAATACATGTTCTTGGTAAAAAAGTAAAAAAAAAAAAAAAAAAAAAAAAGTGTAGCTAGCTAGTGTAGCTCCCAGGCTAATGCTAGGATGTCACAAAGAAGCTAAACTCTGGGGACAGTAATCTTGTCCTCTTTTTTGCTCCTGCCATCTTTTAGTAGGGCACAATTGTGGCCATTATCAGATTCTAAAAGTAAGCCAGCTAAAAGAACATTTTGAGGTATGTTTGCAGAGTCACTGGCCTCAGATCACACAACAGAGTGCAGAGTCGGGGAAAGGCTGAGAGTCAATTTACAAATAGCCAAAATAGCCATGTTGTAGAGATAGGACCCAACAGGCAGGGAAAATATAGGGATGGTCCCTTTGAAAACGAAAGAGGTAGGCTAGACTGTCTGTAGTTAGCATACAGGCCAGATATCCTCAGATTTGCTAAGCTCCTCTTTGTACAAACTGTTCCAAAAAGAGCATGTGAAAATAAGACTTTTCACAACCCCTCCCAAGGATTTCATTACAGACCCCTAACAACAAGCTGATACTCAATCTGAAACAGCCACCTAGGAGCAATGAGATGGGCCCTGAGACCCAATTATCCTGTAAAAGCACATCCAATGTCCCATATTCAGTGGCCACCCAGCTCTGGGGCTCCCACTCCTCATAGTGGCTTTGTACCACTTTCTTCTGCAAACAAACTTCCCTTTGCTTTGCTCCATTTCAGACCCCTCTTCCTCTTTCTAAGACAGAGAAAGACCAGCCTGGGAAAATCAAGGAGGCTGAAGAACACCCTTTGTGGTCCCACATTTGGGGACTCATCTGGGATTAAAGACCACCAGACATGGTCAGTAAACTCCAGCCTAAATGGGGGTTGAATGCAGGAGGACACTATGTCCTCTTCTTGTCTCACCTTCCAGAAGCTCCCCCCGCCAAGATTAGCATGGCCAACACCTCAGAGATAAGACCTTTTCTTTGGGTGATAGGAGACCTTGTTCTGAGGAGTCAACACCTCATAAGGTTTTATGACAGTCTGCAGAAACCTGGTGGGGATCAGTACCTCATACGGCTTTGTAAGGTGATCCATGGAAACCTTGTGGCGAGTCCACTTTGCAACTCCCAGTTCACACCAAGTCAGAGAAATATTCTCGCCCACCTCATGCCAAGAGGCCAGATTACTCTCCCTGCAACTACTGGTTTGACCTAGTCAGGGGCTTATACTGATCTGCCTCATGTCAAAAGACTATCTCAGCTCAGCTAGACCTTCAGATCTCCAAGGTGGAGGAGACTACATATACCATGCTTCACTGTCGGCAGACCTCAGAACACAATTTTTTCTAGGCCACCTCCAAATTATATTTCTGAGGGGAAGATTTGCACCTCACGAATCTAGGGTTCTCCTTGTGAGATTGACCCTGTGATGGCAAACTGGGCGGTTCAAGTTCAGACCTGGCTGAATCCAGATCATCTCCTCCCATTCATCTTCCGCCTGTTCTGTCTCTGTCTCACATTTTCCAGTGATTTGCATACAGACCTCAAAAAGGGACTCATGAGCATACAATGTAAAAGGGGTCCCCTCTTCTTATTACATGTGTTAATCCCCCAATATGAATTCTTTAAGGGAGTCACAAGAGAAGATTGCTCAGCCTCCCCCTGGGATGGATAGATCTTTTCGGAATTATTTCTCTCCCCAGTTCAGACTTTGACAAACACTGCAGCCTCTCTGAGATGTGGCTTTGACAGCCATCCTTGCCTGTTTAAAAGAGAAGGGGTTTGGGAACTTTATGCTTCTGAGGAGTGGCAAAAGCGGTGATATTGGGGATGTAAAAGGAATTGCCAAGGCCCAGGACGATGAGGTCAGGCTGAAACTCTGATCCAGACACAGTACAGCACGGAGGGCCCTTGGTGGTAGTGAGATGAGCCAGGGGCAGGGGTACCTGGGCCCTCCTGGCAGGGTGGGGGTACCCCATCCTCAGCAAGGGAGAAAGTCCACATACAGGGAGACCCATCACAGGGGAGGCTCTCTCATTTCTTTTTCTCCCTTTTTTCTCAGATGGGAACTGGATCCTCTACCTTGTTCACCCCTAGACTGTCTGCTGGAACATGGGAAAGAATTAGATCGCCAACCTTTAAAGAAAAAGGCTCTAATTTTCTATTATACTGACACTTGGCCTCAAAACCCCTAAATGACAAAACGTGGCCAGTGTGGGAAGGGGGGTCTCTAAACTCTCTAAACTTTAACACCGTACTTCAGTTAGACTGATTTTTTAAGAGGGTAGGAAAATGGAGTGAGGTACTCGTGCCCAACACTTCTTTACCCTCTAGGACCAGGCCGAGTAGTTTCCTCAGCATTGTCTTGGCCACCCCACTGTTGGTGGCATTGAGATCCACTCCATCCCAGGAGTCAAATGAGAAAGAAAAATACACACCGTCAGAAAAGGAGGAAGATTGGGCCTCTAAGGCTCCAAAAGATAGGGCTCCTGCCCCATCTTATTCTAAATCTGGCCCTACAGCCCCACCTGAAATATTACTGCCCTTCCACTCCAATTTGAGGGGAAAATCAAGACCGGTCCCATTGCATACTCAAAATTGGGAAAAATCAAATGAGATCTGAAAAGTTTCACAGATGACCCATATGGATATATAAGTGCTTTTAAAAGGGAAATTTCTCTATTCAGTTTAGCCTGGGATGATGTAATATTTCTCGTTAGTGAGACGCTTAATCAGAGAAAGAGAGAGAAGGAAAAAAGAGCTTTGGGGGCAGCCATTAGAGCTGGCAACGCTTACCATAAAATGCATAGAGGAGCCAGAATGGGGGAAGGGGAAGCCTAAGCGCAAGCCTCCCTGGAGAACGAGGCTTGCCCCTCGTCCACACCTCAGTGGGTCTGGGGAACACCTCCCAGAAAACAGGCCCATTTGTACTTTCTCTATTACATCACGAAAGAACTAAAAGGAGCAAGGGTTAAGTCTGTGACCTATGCAAAATTAGGACAAAAAGGAAAAGAAACCTCCCTCCGTGTGTTTTCAGTGATTAAGGGTGCCATGACCAAATATACCTTAATAAACCCAGATAATGTCATCTAGGAGATCCTCATTAAGGAAAAGTTTTGGACTCGACCCCTGATGTCAACCATGAGCTTTCAAAACTAGTAGCAGACCCAAAAAAAGATCATCTGGAATTAGATGACTATCTCAAAGAGGCCAGTGGGATCTACAGCAGAGACAGGGAGACCAAACACACAACGAGGGCAACGTGGAGTTAGTGGCTGCCCTATAAACTAAATCATTGTCAAAAACCTAGGTATTTTGAGGAAGAATGTCCCCAGCGGAAGGAGGCTTAACATGAGCCTCCAAGGCTTTGTCCTACCTGTAAGGCAAACTCTGAAAGAAACAAGAAACAATACTCCCTCAGAGAGCAGGGACACTACCAGTGAGGGTTCCCGGGACTCACCGTCTAGGGCCCCCTCACTCTTGTCCAATCTATGGAGCCCTGAGTTGATTTGATAGTGTGGGGGGCAGCAGCTTATCAATTTTCTCAATAGGGACACCAGCTTTTCTGTTTTTGCCTTCTTCCCTCGCCCGCACTCTGTGAACACTACTACAGTTCAGGGTATCTCAGGATGCCCAATGCAAAGATTCTTCTCCCAGCCAGTGGCTTGTACTTAGGGTGATCTGCGCTTTGCTCACTCCTTCCTGATTACAGCTGAGACCCCGACCTCACTAGAACGTTACTTTGGCTCACCAACTCAATTCTTTCCACACTTTCGGCTGTAAAATGAATTGGATGAGAACCGGATCAAATTCATTGGTTAGGTTCAATGTTGACCTGAGGGGGAAATTTAATTCAGTTCTCATCCAGTTCCGTTTGAGACCAGAACTGTGGAAAGAATTAAGTTTGTGTACTGAGGTACCACTGTATTAGGAAAAGATTTGTTGTCAAAAGCCCAAGCCCAGATCCTGCTTCCTCCAGGACTTGGTTCTGCAGGGATTTTTTACCTTCAAGAGTTACAGGTGGACCCACCTGTGTGGACAGATGGACACACAGTGAAGTCGGACCTAAAGACCACACCTGTTCTCGTCTATCTTTAAGGACCCCACACATTTCCCTCACCAAAAGCAATACCCCCTTCATCTAGAGGTTAAAGAGGGACTGAGACCCATCATTCATATTGCTGCAACACAGACTCTTCAAGGAAATTGTCAGGCCCTATAATTGTCCTATTATTGGGATTTAAAAAAAAAAAAAAACTCAACGAGTGGAGTCTGCAGAGTTCTCAAATGGCTCATGTTGCACCTATAAAAATACCTCCCAGCAAATTGAGACCTGAACCAATATTATCTTAGACATACCAAATAGTTCCACAACCAAAGGACCATGGACTCCCTGGCTTCCCAGGTCTTTGTGCAAATCAAGAGTCGCCACATGGCTCCTGTCACCACACGGCTGCTCCCTGTCCTGGGCCCACTGGCTGTCATTCTTCTGCTGCGAATGCTTGAACCCTGTCTTCTTAACTGTCCCTCTCATTTTATCAGATGCTGCATCGATGCTACCAAAATGCAGATTGTCCTTCAGCTGTAGCCACCCATGGAGCCTCCTCCTGACTTCTACCAAGCGCGACTGGACCAAACTCTGAGCGGTCATCCCCGCCCTACACTGCCCCCTCTCAGCCTGAAGTAGCCAGAGCAGTGGTGGCTCCTGCTCCCACAAGTGCAACGGTCCTCTCAGAGGGGGAACATAGACACGGTACCCCAACAGACAGGAATAATGTAGGGACAGTTCCCTTAAACATGAGAGCAAGTTTACCCCGGAAAGAATGGCAATCATTAGGAAATAAAACAATAACAAATGCTGGCATGGCTGTGGTGAAAAGGGAACCCTCCTACATTGTTGGTGGGAATGAAAACTAGTACAACCATTACGGAAATCGGTATGGAGATTTTTCAAAAGCCTGAAAGTAGAAATCCCATATGACCTAGCATCGTCTTACTAGGTATCTTCCCCAGAGAGCTAAAGACACCATACTACAGTGATACTTACATACCTATGTTTATAGCAGTGCAATTTGTAATAGCTAAATTCTGGAAGCAGCCCCTATACCCATCAACAGATAACTGGATAAACAAAATTGGTGTCTACATATAATGGAATACTACTAGGCTATAAAGAAGGACAAATTAGAGTCATTTCTAGGAAAATGGATGGATCTGGAAAACATAACATTTAGTGAAATAAACCAGACTTGCAAGCTTGAATATCATATGGTATCCTTCATTTGAGTGAAGCAAAATACAAACAAAGAAAATGATAAAATATGGATACAAAAAGACAAGGGGCCAGATCTCACCCGATAAGCAAAGGGTCCAAGGGAACAAGAAGAGGGTGAAGGGGGAGGGGATGGGAATTCAGAGGAAAAGAAATATCCTAAAAACAAGAACCAAACAACCCAAATTTAAAACAGTAACATGTACAGTATGTACTACAGTCAACCCTATGTACTTGCAACTTAATACTGCATCTATGTGGTTGTTTATATGGCTTGTTTTTATATGCAAATGGCACAATGTATTATGGTCTATAAATTTGCATAATGATCTGTGAGTTTGTGTAATTTTGAATAAATTTTAATAAAATATAAATTTAAAAAATGAGAGAAAGTTAACCTAGACTGCCTGCATTTAGCATGTAGGCCAGATACACTGAGAGATGAGTTAAGTTTTTTTTTTTTTTTTAATACAAACTGTTCCAAAATAGGTAGGCAAAAATAAGACTTTTCACAACCCTGTCGAGACTTTCATTATATATCCCTAAAAACAATCAGAAAGAGTCACCCAGGAGGGGTCAAATGGGCCCCGAGACCTCATCGCCTCATAGAAACAGGACCGCCACCCAATATTCAGCAGTCGTCCAGCCCTGGGGCCCCGACTCCTCACAGTGGCTTTGTTCTGCTTTCTTCTATAAATAAACTTGCTTTTGCTTTGCACCATTTTGGACTCTTCCTCCTTCTACATCAAAGAGACCAGCCCAGGAAGGCAAGGCTGGGCTGAAGACCATCCCTTGCTACAGTAAAATATCATCAGTAGGCATAGGTCATACATAAATAACTGATACATACTCTTTAAAATGTAATCTGCTTCCCTCTATATTAGGCGTGAAATCCAAATCTCATAACTTTGTGTACTGAATTTTTAATTATGTAGTTCTTAACTGTTTCCTTATTGTTACGGTTTAGGTTTAAAACGTCATCCACTCTCTCATGTGATTGGAAGGTGATTGGATCTTGAGGGTACTACAGCTAAATGTGGCGTTGAAATAAGGCCTAGTGAGAAGGGGCAGCACACTGGGGGGGTGACGTGAAAGGGTGTATTCCTGTCCCTGGCTCCCCCCTTCTCTGCGTGCTTCCTGTCTACCCTGCATCGAACAGCATTCCTCAGCTTTGCCATTTTGCAGCGCTTTTT
>PVJO010005652.1:0-96250 GCA_004026905.1 Hystrix cristata | reverse complement strand
ATCTTTAGATTATTTCTAAACATTTTGTTTCTTGCTGGTATTGTTGAGGCTAAAACCTCCCCAACTTACCCGGGACAAGGGTGAGCGGCGCCCAAGAACGACAAGAGACCAGGTTCGATGCAAAAACAACAAGCTATTGTTCAAACAGAGCTCTGGGCCAGTACATACCCCTCACACCTAGGAGGCAGAAGTAATGGCCTATTACTTCTACAGGAGTGTGGGGTTTTTATGGGGTAGGGAACAGGCGCGGGAAGGGGAGAGGGAAGGGGAGAGCGCGCGTGGGAAAGGAAAGTGTGGCAGCACATAATTGGTCCCCGCGTTTATTCAAACTCGAGCAGCCCTTCCTAGCGGCTTCTTTTGGCGGGCTTGTATAACTGCCTGGCGGGCTTCTTCCTGGAACAAAGAACTTCCCGGCACAGGGTCATAAAAAGACAGACACACGTGACCACATCCTGGAGCTTTTGCAGACACAAGTGACTGCATAAAGAACTTCACATTCTGTACAAGTTTATCAGTGTGTTGTGCCTTTTCAGTATAAGAAAATACTACTAATTTTGTATGATTTGGTATTTAGTGACATTGCTAAATTTTCTAATAGAGACTCTTATAATTTCTATATTCAAATAACATTGTTTGAGAATATTGACAGTATTGTTTTTTCTAATAATGATAAAATTTCATTTTTTGTTGTTGCTTTGTTTTGGCTTTTGTTTGAGATTTTTTATGTCTTTCTTTGTTTCTTTGAGACAGTGTTTCACTATGTAGTTCAGACTGCTTTTGAATTCACTATGTAGCCCTACTCCTTCAACCTCCTGAGTGCTGGTATTACAGGAGTGTGCCATCATGTCCAGCCTAAATTTCATGCTTTACTTGCTTTATTACAGTCCTTAGGATATCCAGACCATGTCATATAGAAATAGTATAAGTGGACAGTTGGATTTCATTTCTAATCTCAGAGGGAAAGCTTTCAACATATTAGCTTTCAGTATAGCATTTGTTGCTTCTTTTTTTTTTTAACGTAGATAATATTTGTTGAAGTAAGGATGTTCTCTTCTCTTTCTAGTGTGCTACAAGTGTTTGAGTGGAACTGAAGTTGTCATAATATGGGAGATTATAATATGAATTTTAATCTTTTATTATGTTAATTTGGTAAATAAAAAGTATTGTTGTTTAAATGAATCACCAACCTTGATTTATGAAAATAAACCCAACTTGAAAAGGATACATTATTCATTCTTTTATCCACAGTATTATTGGTTTTCTTTGCTAATATTTTTTGAGAAGTTTTAAAATTAATGTTCTTGAGAGAAATTAATCTGTGATTTTCCTTCTTCATACTGTTCTCTTCAGTCTTTGTACAATATTATGCTAGCTTCAAGAAGTACTCTGAAAAATAAGCTCATTGGCTCAAATACTTTTTAATTTTAATTACTTCTGCCTTGACGTGTGTTATTTGTAAGTAAATTGTTTAATTTTAAATGATCAAAGATTTAATATAACTTTTTTGTATTGATTTCTAGTTTAATTTACTGTAGCAAAAGAATATACTATTCATGTTTGCATTTTGAAATTCTATTTGAAATTTAGACTTTATGCACAAGATAATGATTAATTTTTGTAACTGGCCTGTGTATGTGTGTGTGTGTGTGTGTGTGTGTGTGTGTGTATTCCACGGTTGTTTGAATGGTTCTCTGTGTACCAATAAGGTTAATTTTGCTAATTATTTTGTTTAAACTTTCTAGTTTTTCCTTACTTATTACATGCCAAAATTGTATTAGAAATGTTTACTCTGACACATTGACTATTTACTCTTTACTTTGGATATATTCAAAGTCTTACTGGTTTTATGGCCATAGAAATATTGTTTATTTTCCACATGAGTTAGTTAGTTTAGTATTAAAGGTTGTCTTTTTACAAATACAGTAGCGATTTTTGCTTTAATATCTGTTTTGATATTGGAATAGCCCTATTACTTTTGGATATTATGTTCATTATTTTTTCAGTGCCAAATATAAAACCCAGGGCCTTGAACATTCCAGGCAAATGAACTACCTCTGAGCTACATCTCCAGCTCTATTTTTATCCTTTTTAATGTTTGTATGTGTGTGCATGTAAAGCACGTCTATATGTGCATATTTTTGGGTACTCTTGATATACATAATGATCACATTCATTGCAGGGAATTTTTACCTATACATAATATATTTTGATTTTTCTTTTTTCCCTATTACCCTCTCCCTTCAGCCTTTCTTCCCCTTTTTATCTACAAGAGCTTTGTTTCTATGTTTTTTCCTCCAATTCTCCTTTTTCTCTTTTCCCTTTCTCCCCTTCCCCCTTCCCCCACTGTGATCCACTTACCATTTGAACATTTCTTCCTACTTCCCAATATCTGTCATCCACTTTGGTCCTCATTTACACTTTCTGTTGCTCATACAAGAGAAACAGTGCAATATTTGAACAAGTGTGTCCGATTTATTTCGCTTAAGAGTATGGTCTCAAGGTGCATCCCATTTACCTAAAAATGTCTCAAGTTTATCCTTCTTTATAGTGGAGTAGTACATCATTGTATATAAAAAGCATATTTTCTTTATCCATTTATCCATCGATGGGCATCTGGGCTGTTTCCAAGATTTAGCTATTAAAATTGTGCTGTTATAAACCTGGGTGTGCATATATCACTGTGGTATGATGCTTTTAACTTTTTCAGGAAGATACAAAGAAGAGAAGTAGTGGGTCAGATAGAACCTCTAGTTTCAGTGTTTTAAGGAATCTCCAAACTGATTTCCATATTAGTTGTACCTATTTATACTCCCATCAACAGTGGCTTTTCCCCAACAGCCTCACCAGCATTTGTTATTACTTGATTTCTTGATAATAGCCATTCTTTCTGGAGTAAGATGGAATCTCAGTGTTGTTTTGATTTGCATTTCTCAAATATATGGTCATATTTTTAAATCTCTTAAAATTATTATTGCTTCATAGAGCTATTACTTATTAAAATTTATATACACAGTCTTTCTTTGTTTTGCTGTTCCTGAAAGTTTGACTTCCCATATGAACTAATTTTCTTCTAGTTAAGAACACTTATTATAGTATTTTTTTGCAAGGATATTTGTTAAACATTTTCATTAGGTTTTGTTTGTCTGAAGTATTTTCTTTTTAAACAACATAACATTTTGGACTAGGAGGAACTGTTTCCCTTAAGCACTATTAAAATATAATTTCATGTTGTTTTCTTTTGTCTTGAAAAGTCAGCTATCAGTCTTATATTTCTATTTTGAAAGTAAGCTGTATTGTTTTGTATGCAGACTTGGAACTATTTGTCTTTTGTCATTTATTTTCAGCGATTTTATTATTATATACTTAAAGTTTAATAGTGTCTCTTCCAGAATTCATGTCTACCAAGAATTCAGGATGTGACCTTATTTGGAAATAGGATATTTGCCAAAGCAATCAGAGTAAGAATCAAAATGAGATCATATTGGAATAGAATAGACCCTAACTCCAATGTTATGTATTTATAAAAGACAAAGAAAGACACATAGGGACGGACAGAAGAAGGTTATGTGTAGAGTGAAGATATATGCATTGCAACTGCAAGAGAGGGAACATCATATAGTTCCAAGAGACAATAGAAGGTAGGAAAGAGCAAGTAAGCCTTCGCACCTAGAGCCTTCAGTCTGAACACAGTCTAGCCAACATCTTCATTTTAAACTACTGGCCTTCAGAACCACAGATAATACATTTCTGTTGCTTTAAACTACTGAAATTTGTGGCAATAAACTAGGAAAATAATGCAATGCTTAAGAGTGTGTGCATGTGTGTGTGTATGTGTGTGTGTCCATGTATATTTTTCTTTTCTTATCTTTTTTTTTTTTTTTTTTTTGGTGCTGGGGATCGAACTCAGGGCCTTGTGCTTGCTAGGCAAGCACTCTAACCACTGCACTAACTCCCCAGCCCCCATGTGTATTTCTCTAGATGGAGTTAGTAGTACAGTATATCCTGAAACTATGATTAAATAACATCTAAGATGTAGAACATTTTCAGTCATTTTCTTTAAGTTATATTTCTGGCTTGTTTTGTTTTCAACCTATGATTCCAATTATATATAACTATTGCCATTAAATTCACATGTGACTCTTTAATACTTCCTATATTTTCTATTGCTTTTATTCTCCATGCTTCTGTCTGCATGTTTTAATATCACCAATCTTTCAGTTTACTGAATTTCTCTTTAGTTATGTCCAAAATTGTATTAAATCCCATTCATGAGTTTTAATTTTAGTTTTTACATTTTTCAGTTTTGAGCCTACACTTGGCTAACTTTTAGAGCTTTTAAAGCATTCAACACTTTGCCAAACTTTTTAATTATATATTTTAACTCCTTGATCTCATTAATCAAACTTATTTCATAGTCTGTGAGGCCTCCTCTTATTGACTGAGTCTCTTATGAGTGAGTGTGGATATCCTGTTGTTTCCTTCGGTTTCCACTATCACGGTCTTATTTTCTTACATCCTTTGTATTTTTAATTGTGTACTGGACATGATAGAGGAAAATAAATTAGGGCTGATTTGAGGCTTTGGATAAAGTTACCTTTTTCCAGAAAGAAATGATGTTTCTGGCTGACTGCTATTACAGCAGTACTTGTAGCACCAAGTCTTAACCTAATCCATAACAGAGGCAATTCGAAACTAGGGTTTAGTTTTTGTTGATTGAATTTGTACATCAGCATTTCTTCAAATATCTGCCTTGTTGGGTTGCCCAAATGCACTCTCCACTGGTAGCTCTGAATCCACTTTTTTTTCTTTTTGCAATTCCATGGGTCATTTTAAACCTATCGTCAGCTTCTTAGCTCAAGTGGCTGCTCCAGACTTGGCACAAGCATTGGAGAAATCACCGTCAGATGCTTAGTTCTCATCTCTGGGTTATCATTTGTCCTTAGCAATGCCCTGTATATTTTAAACTTGTTTTATAGTTTCTCTTCGTGGACAGGTTGATCCTGACGGCCTCATCTGCCAATCCTTGAAACGCACCATCTTGCCTTTCATTCTCACACACAGCAATGTTTTCTTCCATCTGCTGCATGGCTAAGGGTTTTGCTTTGCATTGAAATAAAGAAAGATAATCATTTCAGATTTTCATCGTTAGCAGCACTAAAGAAGTGCCAAAGTTCTGATATTTCAGGTTCTGCTTTAACCCACCCCTGTCTGTATGAGTGGGAGGAAGAAATATAGAGCTTTATTTTTTCCATTCATGTGCATTAGACCACCCACTCAGGAAGCAGAAAGAACTGTAGCTTGTTTTCATTGCTAATAGAGGGACAATGTTTTTTTGTTTGTTTGTTTGTTTCTTCTAGATTAATGGTAAGTACTTCAATGGTAAAAGTTGCACTGTAATATTTCCTTTTACATATTAATTTTACAACAAGCACTTGTTGAATGAATGAATGAATGAATGAATGAAAGAAAAACTGAGTCTGTGTTAGACTCAGTGAGTCTGCCTAGAGCGCCAGTTGAAATAGTATTTTAAGGAGTTCCACAACGCAAGGAGCTGGAGGTTACTTGATTGTCTTCAAAATGTCACTCAAATAAGTAAAAATCAAGAAGAGGTTGGACAATCCGATCATTAGAAAATATAATTTTTGGTGTGTGTTTAGTTGATCATGTGAGTAATATTTCTACAAAAGGCTTTTTTCTTTTCTCGGCTCAGTGAAAAAGAGCTACATTTACTTCCAAACCTTTGGGCATTTATTTCCACCTCCTGATGGCATAAGGGATAGTGTTACAGAAGGAAAGAATATTTCCTTAAAGTTTTGGGTAGGTTAACACACAACTTTCTGTAGGTAGGTAACATGAGCTTTGTTGAATACAATCTTATTGTTTGTAGTTCAGTAATAAACAAGAATGTATAACATCTTCTGGGCTAATGAAATTAATATATGTGGAAGTACATAACAAGAACAAATTTAAGCCATTAGTCTGAGCAAAATTTACTTTGCTAATGTCTTACATATATGTTGCCAGGCACACTCTAATGCAATCAAATAAAAGAAGATTATTTCAAACCTACTCACAGTTCAATTCATTTGTTATTTTAAAGTCATCAAATCAGAATTTGGATGCGTTGACAGGCTTTGGGATAAAATTATGGTGTTCTGTCATTTTTTAAAGAAAGAAGAAAATGCTAAAACATGACAGCTTTCAAATGACATAGTACCCCACTTAAGCTTAGGCTTGGATATGTTAAGTCAGTTATTAAAACTTGATTTATGTTAAGAATGTCTCCCCACACACCCAAATTATCTTATATTGTATTTCAGCTTCTTTTCTTCTGTGATATTCAAGCTGAAGTTTCTTAAGTGACAAGAGAAATACAAAGAGCCACTGAGCGGAGTAGCATGCTGTGATGGAAAGGTGACCTGGGCAAGTGTCCAGGCTCACTCCAGACCAAGAACAGGCCTTTGAGTTTTAGCTAACCCAAGTTAAAATGAAAAATAAACTAGATGATCTTATTGTCCCCCTCCAGTTTTACTATAACATCCAATCCAGTTATCCACAATAAAATCTTCTCCCCAAAAATAGGCCACCTTCTCAAAATTTTAAAAATATTTCTTCCACTGTAATCTCTATAATAATGCGTATTAACCAGATTTTACAAATAGGAAGAAAAAACACGTAACTTGTTAATCTTATTTGGCTACCATTAGCCTCATAAGGAAAACAAAGAAAATGAGAATTCGTCTCTAAAAATGTCCATATTCATTTAACTTGGGTTAGTAATGAAACATCACCTCCATACCTAGTAGTTGTAGATAGTGTCATTTATTTCTCTAAAAATAATATTTGAGGTGATTATAATCATGTCCTGAGTATCACTATATGGAGATACTAGGATGGATTACTTAAAACAGGAAATTATTCAAGCAATCATCTATTCATACAAGTGAGTATTCTTTTTTCAGCCAAATCACTTTCTGTTCCTTATGGACCATGCAATTTTCACAGACTAATTTTTTTAAACACCCACTAACTGATAGAAGATAAAAATAATCTGGAAGCATAAAAAGTGGCAAAGAAAGCTGGTTTAGGAATTGTTTTACTTAATTCCAAACGAAACTATTTTATACTGTGGTATTAGAATAACCTTTTCTCCAGTGGCAGAATTTGCTCAAAAAGTTAGCTGAAATGCTGCTTAAGGTCCTGTACGGCAAGACATTAGAGGTGGTGAAGACTTTCTCAGGATGGTGGGAGGAATCGAATCTCCTTCCTAGGCTCCAGGTTCACAGGTTCACAGTTGCGGAGGCCCGAGGGCTCACATCTGGTGTTGGCCTTCGTGCTGGTGGAGTCCTCAGGTAGCACAGGGAAACACGTAGCAAGAGGTAGAGATAATCCCTGTGTGTGCACATGTGGGTCTTCTGGGCCAGGCTGGCCATTTAGCTCAGTGGTAGAGCACTTGCTTGGCAAGCGAAAGGCCGTGAGTTCGATCCCCAGCACGCCCTGCCCCCAAACCTACCAGGTGTCAATCTTGGGTGCTCTCCCCTAATGACCTTATCTCATCGTAGTCACCTCTGAAAGGAGCCACCTCTACATGTCATAGACGGCATTTCTACCTTCTGAACACCTCCCACTGGGGATGAAATTTCAGTATGGGTCTGGGGTAAAAACCATATTGAAACCTAGCAGGGGAATCTGTCAGTACCTAACAAAACCACATATGCACCCAGTTTTTATCCCGACATTACCACTTAGGATTTACCCTGAAGATACACCTCCAATGATAGAAAAATACATATGTAGTAGGGTTTCACTGCTACATTACCTGCAACTGCAAAATATCGAAAATGACTTAAGACTTAATTTTTTTTAGACTAGGTTGTTGTCCAAAAGGGCTCCAACAATACTTACTAACTCTACAGACATGTTACATTCATCTCAAAGGGCAGAATCATGCTCTCTTCTGTTTAAATCTGATCCAGCTTTGTGACTTGCTAAGATTAATAGACTAGACAGAATGGATGCAATGCTAATTTGAGGAACAGGTTTTAAGGGTTCAGGTAGAGTCTGTTTTCCCCTCTTGCTCCTTCTACCCCGTCACCATTAGAAATCCAATTACCTGAGGGTACCTAGTGAATACTGCCTCTCTCCCGTGCAGCCACCTGAGGCACCAGACCATCTGGGGTGCAGCCGTGCGAGCAAGCCCAGTTATGACCAAATGGATCAGAAAACCACTGGGCTGGGTCTAGATAGCAAACAGACCTGTAAGAACTAATAAATCATTACTGTTTAAGGCCCCAGTAGTCTGAGGTGGTTTCTTATACAGCAACAAACAAGGGAAATATTCTTCATCTATAGACCTGGGATAATTGTAATTATTTGTTAGTGTTATAAGAAGTTGAGATTTTTATACATAAGATAGCACCAATGTGCATGCTTAATTTTTGTTTCCTTCCTTTAGCAACTCCTTTCCTTTGTACTCTAAACCAAATGCCTAAGGTGTTTGTGAAAACGGGAGGAATTTTGATTAGATGGACAACATACGCACCTAGGGAGAAAGAGAAAGCAGGAAAGATTGGTTCCTTACTAGCCATGCCTCCCTTCTCACTTGCTAATCATCAAAAATATCAGTTGTGGGATAAGAAATCATCTTTATTTAAGAATTGTTGTCTTTGAAGGTTTCAATAAATATGGTTTACCCTATTTGGAACCACTTGATAAATTAATGGTTAAAATTAATTAATGGTTAAAACTAGTTAAGTACTAGAAATTAGTGTAGAACCAAAGAGACTGCCAAACACTGAATCCCACAGTTGCACAACATCCCAGGCATTCTTAATCTGGTCTTGCCTCCTGTGCTGGGGGAAATTCTCCTGGCAAAGCTGTGTTGAGCACTGGCCCTGGAATTGAGTACTTCACGTGTCAGAGAGAGGCCAGGAAAGACACTCATAGCTTTCTGTCTGTGGGAGAATGTTCTAGGAGTGTTGAAGAAACATCCTTTTTTTTTTTTTTAAAACATCCATCTTTAACATTGGCTTCAGTCCTGCTCCAGATCTTCAGTTCCACAACTGTGGAGTGTGATACCAGTACACAGTGTTCGGGAATTATTTTTTACTCTGCTTGTTTATATGGTCCTATAAAAGACCCATTTTCATAATGCTGTGAGGTTACTAAGTGCATGCACATATGTAATTTTAAAAATTCATTTTTCTGGAGTAATTACCTTGTAAATGGCTCCACCACAGTGTAATTTTTAAAAGTAGTCCTTCATTGAAAGCAATTATTTTACTGTAAACAACGTTGTCCTCGAAAAAGTGTGTTACCAAAATGCCCTCATGCCCATTTGGGTAGCTTCCATATGGCTTAACTTGCAAGACTGGCTCCTAAACACTAATGGCGCACAGTAACTTTCCACTCATTTGAAAGCCTTTCTAGTAAGTAACGGTGTGTGTACCCTATGATTTCAATTGCAGATTGTGCCCTTAGAACCTCTCGGTGAATATTTTCTTAGTAAAGTATTGCTCAAATATACCTTATTCCAGTCAGTAAAATATTTGCATTTAAGTAATATAATAGAAAGGCAAGCAATGTGTTGTATGAAATTTTCATTTGTTCTCATCATTTTTCTAGAACGACCAGTTATATCAGAAATCTCTATAATCTAACTCAAAGAGATACTGCTTCTGAAAGAAAAAGGACTCGTTTCAGTTGCAATAAATTACCGAGTGACACATTTTAGTTTGCCCAGGACAGTCTGGTTTATGCCAGTTGTCTCAGCATAATTATTAGTAGGAATCTCATTCATAAAAGTTTCCAGGTCTTGAACAGTAAGTTGTATAGTTTTCCTATATATAACTCAAATATTTGACCAAGATTAGCTACAGACCATGTATAAAGGTTTAGGAATACAAACAATGAGAACTCAGGTTTAAATCATAGTACGTTTATCTAAAGCTAAGCATTCCTATTGTATATCTGGAGGAAGAAATTCCTTTGTAATATCATCTTGAAATCTATTTCAACCTGTCCAATACAATTATAATTTTTTTGTTGTTGTGTTTCTTTGGGTTTCTTGAGAGAAGTTCTCACTATGTAGTTCAGACTGGTCTTGAGCTCAGAATGATGCCCAAGCTGGCCTCAAATTTACCATGAAGTTCACACTGGCCTCAAACTAGCTCTGACCCTCTTGCTTCAGCCTCCTGAGTGCTGGGATTATGGACATACACCACTACACCTGGCTGGTTGTGATGTTTTGCCATGAAACCACAAAGCACAATACTCTAGAGCAGTAGTGGTGAACCTTTTAGGGCTGTCAGTGGTAGCAAACAGCTGGGACCTAGGATATGGTCAGATAGTCAAGTACTGGGAACCATGGTGACAGAGATGATATGGGCTGTGGTATTAAGAACAGAGCTAAGTGCTGCAGTAATTTATATCTTGGAGCCAAGGCGTATAAATAGTTATGCTTTTTCTGAGCCAGTATTTTGAAAGGGAGGTAACACATTCTGAAGAACTTTAAATAATTTTAATTAAATATTTGTTTCCACGAGATTCAGGGGACTTTTCAATCAGTCTGTTGACTGTTATTTGTTCAATATGAATGAAAGATGAAGAAATATTAAGTGTCATTGGTATGTGGTACTGAAGGGAAATTCATTTCTAAGCGTGTGTTTATAAAATAATACAGAAAGTTGGTATTTGTAACAGTGTGACCTCCTCTTTGGAAAGGGAAGCAAGCACTGAGGAGAAAGAGGCTCTGGGAAAAGACAGCTCTTGGAAGTGGCAGTCAGACAAGAAGTAGCTGGAAGAGAAGCAAAAGAAATCAGTCAGTTTGAGGCAAAGTGGCTAACACAGTTTTTGTAATTCAAAAGTAAAAAGTATAAGGACTTGCCTAGAGAAACATTCTACAAGGTAGGTGAGGTCATAGGAGGGAGCAAATCGAGGAAATGGCACCTGGAGACTTGGCCTAAGGCGTTCACCTGCAGAAGATGCGGAAGGCAGCGCTTTGCGGATCTGTGGCTCAGTCTCTCTGGGGGCAACTGGAAGTGAATGCATAGTGTCCCAAGGCAGTTTCTCTTGGACAGCAGGGAGTGACTGTGTGTGTGTGTGTGTGTGTGTGTGTGTGTGTGTGTGTGTCTGTGCATTTATGTAATAAGAACAGATAAAAGAGTACCTCCGCTGTAGACAGTGAGGTTTGAAAATAATTCCGTTTTCGTTGTTCTGAGCTCCACTAAGAAATAATAGATTTGCATATTCTTGGCGTTGTGCTCCTTGTTTAGGCAATGGATATTCTGTGAGTGTCAAAATTTATTCTAATACGAAAAGATGTCTTGATTTCCACATAAACTTTTACGCTTTCTAAAATGTAGTATGACACTTCTATTTTAAGTGTGTGCAATAAGAAAGTATGTTCAAATGATTAAATGTAACTTTTTTTATTTTTTTGTGATAAAATCCCCCTAACTAAAATTTAGCATTTTGATCTTTTTAAGTGTACATGTCAGTGGCATTAATTATAATCACAAATTATGCAAACCAATATTTATTTCTAAACTTTTTTTTTAATCTCAGAAATGGTAGACCCATTAAAAAAATAAATCCTTATTCTTTCTTCTCCTTAGCCCCTGGAAACTGTTATTATATTTTCTTTTTCTGTGAATTTTCCTATTCCAAGTACCTCAAATAAATGCTATCATATAATATCTGTTCTTTGTGTCTGCTTTATTCATCTGACAATATTTTCAGGTTTATTCTTGCAACATAGTTCAAAATTTCCTTCCTTTCTAATGCTGAATAATATTTCATTGTATGTGTGTATTGCACCTTACTTTTTCATTCATCTATCAATAGACATTTGGGTTATTTCTACCTTTTGGCTATTGTGAATATTACTACTCTGACCACTGGTATATGAGTATCTTTTTGAGTCACTGCTTTCAATTCTTTTGAGCTGGATCATATGGTAGTTCTGTTTTACTTTTTGAGAAACAAAATTTTTCCCATAGCAGCTGCGACGTTTTACATTTTCACCAGCGATGTGAAAGAGTTCCAATTTCTCCATGTCTTTGCTAACACTTGTGATTTTCTTTCCTTCTTTCTTTCTCTCTTTCTCTTTCTTTCTTTCTTTCCTTTCTTTCTTTTTTTGGTGCTGGGGATTGAACTCGGGGTCTCCTGATTGCTAGGCAATCACTCTAACCACTGAGCTAAATCCCTAGCCCCTGTTATTTTCTTTTCACTGTTCCCTTCTCCTTTTCTTCCTTCTTATTCTCCTCCAATAAAATAATAATATTAGTAATAATACCCACCCTGATAAGGGTAAATTTGTATCTCATTATGATACTGATTTGTGTTTCTCTACTGGCTATTGATATCAAGCATCTTTTCATGTGCTTATTGCCCAGCTTATTTGGAGAAATATCTGTTTAAGTCATTTGTCCATTTTTGTATCAGTTCTTTATTTTGTTGTTGAGTTATATGGATTCTTCACATATTTTGGATATTAAGAACCCATATCAGATACATAACTTGAATTTTTCCTAATTCCATGCTTTTTTTCTTTTTTACTCTCTTGATCATTTGTCATTCTAAAGTTTTTAATTTTGATGATCTCTGTTATCTGTATTTTGGGGGGGTTGCCAAGGATGGAACTCCGGGCCTTGCATTTGCTAGGCAAGTGGTCTGCCACTCAGCTAAATCCCTAGCCCCTCTGTTATCTGTTTTTACTTTGGTTGCCTATGCTTTTAATTTTATATTCAAGAAATCATTTCCAGATCCTATGTCATAAAGATTTCTCTATGTTTTCTTCAATAAGTTTTAGAGCTTTAGTTCTTACATGTAGGTCTCTTTGATCCATTCTGAGTTAATTTTTGCATATGACAGAAAGTAGGAATCCATCCTCATTCCCTTGCATGCAGATGTCTGAATTTCCCATCACCTTTTGTTGAAAAGACTATCCTTCACCTATTGAATGGCCTTGGCTCCTACTATGGTTTGGATACAGATTTAGTGTATTCCCCACAGCATCATGCATTGGAAACTTGGTCTCCAATTAGGTGATATTAAGCTTTGGTGTGATATTTAAGAGCTGAGGCCTAGTAGAAGATAATCAGGCTATTGGGATGTCTTAATTGCTTCCATCATTGCTGAGACAAAGTACATGACACCTGCAACTTGAAGGAGGAAAGGTTTATTTTGGCTTATGTGTCAGTCCATAGTTCACTGGCTCTAAGGCAGGATGGTGTGACAGAGGAGTATGGCAGAAAAAAGCTGCTCATGGCTTGGCAGCCACGAAGCAGAAAATGAAGGGAATAACTGAGGTGGAGAGATACCTTTTTGGGTCACATCAGCCTTGATTCACCTCTTCCAACCAGACTCCACTTCCTAACAGCAAGTCAGCTATAATGCCACATAAACCAATCCCCTTCCAAATACATACGGCTTTGGGAGCCATTTTAGATCTAAGCCATAATAAGAGGGAATGCCCCCTTGGAAGGGTTAATGTAGCTAATTAATGAGAAGTCAATTTCTGTTGTTTAAACTGCCCAATCTATCTATGGCACTTTGGCATGACAGCTTGCGCAGACTAAAAGCGAAGGAAAACAAACTCTGTACTTTTTATTTTTTTAAAACAAATTTTTTTCCTAAATAAGGAAAATATTAAGGAGAGTATCCCTTATTTTTTTGCTTTCAGTGGATAATTGCATCTTCGAAGAAATCCTCCTTATTGCATTACCGCAGATTTAAAATGGGCTGTTTCTTACATTCTTTCTATTACTTTTTTCAGTTCCAGACATGTAAGCAAAAGACTGAAGGATTAAATATGGTATATAAATTAAAAAATAAATTCAAGCTTTAAAAAATTCATGTTTAAATGTTTGCTTGAATGCTGAAGGAAGTATTCATCACTGTGTGAAAGGTTAAACAAGTGACCTTTTAAAGCTTTTCTAATTCTAAATTCTGCAATTTAAGAAATTGTCACTGTGTTTAACTGTTTGGGAGGATCCAATTAGCTATGCTGTCAAGACCTTTGTGAACCCAGCAAAAATTATACAAACCTGTAAGAAGAGTTAATAAGGAGTTGGGTAGATCCTTTATCTGGCATGAAGAATTTCATTTTAATAAGACCAGGGCAATGAAATTGCCTTAATTGCCTGAGCAATGTCATTTAAAGTTAACCAAGTGCATAGGAACTTATAAGGCATCACACAAAAAATAAAGACAAATAAGTCCTATGCTTATATTATTCACAGCAGACAAAAGTTAGACCATCAGTTATATGAATTTATTGCTAAATTTCCAGTATAACTGTCATGAAGTAAAATGAAAATAATTACACATTTAGTCAAGTATGATTCTAAGATCTCTATTTTTTACAATCCATACATTTTTCTTTATATATATGAAATATTATGTGTTCCATTTGCCCACAAAATGTATAACATATAATTCTATTTGTATGACACATGTACATGTATATGTATATAAATTATTCATTTCTTTAAACCTGAGTGTATGAGTTGACTTGAACCACATTATCATGTTAGGCATAATGAAATGACACTTTGCCAAAAATGTGTTATTTATTAATAATAAATGTAAAATAAAATCTATCTCATATAGGAGCTTCAGGATTAAACATAGAAAAATGAAAAAAAGTAGTTTGTGGCATTATAGGTCTTTTAAATTTTTATTATTATTGTCACTATTCAATGAATAGGAAAGTGAGCCCACCACTGTGCCTATTGACTGATTAAATGATGGTGATAGCTGTGATGATGATGATGAAGTAGAAAGTTACAGACTCAGAAGATTAGCAGAGATAGAATTAATCAGAGAGGGGCTGATGGATGAGATTGTCTTCGATCAGGTCCTCGTATGATGGTAAAATTGGGGTAATCAAAAAAGTCTTGAAATCCCGCAACTCTGAATGAATTAAAAACAAAAACGGGTATCATGTTTTTGTTTTTGAAAGAGAAATGACTAATTTCTTTTCTGGTTATGAAAGAAAAGATCATATGAGAAAGGTAATTGGTAATGAAGTTATGAGTTTAGTGTACTTGTGGGATGGAAATGCAGAAATTTTATATTTTCGAGAACACTGTGTTGATGGAGATCAAGAGATAAATGGTCAATTGGAAAACTGTACATAGGCAAAATTACTATAATTCAATCTTTTTTTTTTTTTAACCTAACACATACAAAACTGCATGTAGTCAGAAGTCACAGCTGAAGGGGTTGGGGATTTAGCTCAACTGGTAGAGTGCTTGCCTAGTAAGTGCAAGGCCGAGTTTGATCCCTAGCACCCACACAAAAAAAAAAAATAAATAAATAAAAAGAAAAAAGTCATAGCTGAGAAATAAGCATAATTATCTAAGACTGAAAAAGTACACAGTCCCTGTCTAAAAACAGACCTCATTTAAGGGCCAGAGATTTACAGACAATAACTCTGGATGAGTGGATGAGTCATCTGAAATCTTCTGGAAGCATCGCTTTCTACTCTCAGTCAGGCCTTTAATATGTGCATTTTAAAGTTATCAGGTTAGTGCATTCCTGCACATGACCTTGTATGATTAAGTGCTAGCAACACTTTACCTAGGCCATGAGTACCTGATACATTTTGGAAGTATTAATGACCATGTGATAGCAGAAAACAGTATATAATATTTTGGGTATGCTCAAAGTTATAATTCAGGCTAATTCTACCTGCTATGAGTCAATTTTTCTGCATGGTGCTATGAAATTAGAACAATGAATACTTTCTTCTGTCATGTCTGGGAATTAGACCAGCTGTAAAGAAGAATTCTATAAAGATCAAAATTAAACATAGATAATAGGAAGTAGGGAGATAAATCTTTCTCAAAGGGGAAAGAGATTAGGGATGGGTGGAGGGGTGAGAGAAGGAAGAGAAAGGGGATGAGAAAAGAATTAAGATGTGCTATGTACATGTACCAACTTCCCACAAGGAAGGCAAACATTACGCACAACACACATGTACTAATAAAATTTTTAAAAAGTAGCATTCTAAAGTGAACAAAGAAATGAAATATTGATAGAGATTATCAAACTATATAAAGTATTTGCTAAACAGCTTTAAATTGAATTAATATAGCAAGCTATGTTTCCATTTCAAAATTCAGAAATATGCATCACTATTTTAAATGTAGCTTTTAAATTCCTGTCTTTTACTGGTGTGGTAAAAAAATCCCAAACTTGGTTTAATGCATAATCACCTGTTCTACATGTGCTGACAGTGTTTGAAGAAAACATAAATAAGTCAACTGGGCTTATTTTAATCGTGGCTACACACTTCAAGCGGGCACGTTGCCTTGCCTTGGTAACCTTGACCATGTTTTCTGAATCAATTCAGCCTTCCGCTTTGTAAAAATCAACTATTTTTCATCTTTTCTTCCCTCCTACCTTCAATTGCTTTTCTTTAGAAGCAATCACAAAAGGACTTCCTGTCCCTTCTGTCACAAGTGTCCAGCCTCATGGCGTTCACCCCACCCCCACCCAAATGTACCGGCTTTCTCGTCATTGCGGCGAGCTGTTCACACTAACATAGGAAGTTGTGCCCTGCTTTCTATTAAAGGTTCTCTGTTCGTACAATTACCTTTTTCTCTCTTATATCATCAATTTGTTTTTCTGCTTAATGGATCATTTCTATTAGCTCACAAACATCGTGCAATATTTTCAGTCTCAGAGAAATACCCCTTATTTTAATTACAACCCTAATCCAGATATCATCTTATTTCTCTGTTTCTCTTTTTAGCAGAAGCCCTTGAAAGGTGTCCATATCTGTCAGGCGTGGTGGCACCTGTTTGTAATCCCGGCATGCTGGAAGCCGAGGCAGGAGAATCACAAATTCCAGCCCAGCCTGAGCAATCCAGCAATTTAGTGAGACTCTGTCACAAAAGAAAAATAAAATGGGCTAGAGATGTAGCTCAGTGCAATGGTTCTGGGTTCAACCCTCAGTACTGAGGAAAAAAAAGTTGTTCATAGTATTTGTCTCCATGTCTTGTCTTGATATCTCCCCGCCCCTTGAGCCCACTGGGATAAAGATTATCTTCACGGGTCCATGGTTTGAAGTTTACTAGTGAACTTCATGTTGAAGGAGTCAATTGGATCTTTGCCTATTCCTAACTCCAAAAAAAGGCTCCCGGACACTCCTTTCTCCTGCAGCACTTTATTCACTTTGTTTCCGGGGTTCTTCTGTTGCTGCCTGGCGTGGGTCCTTGCTTTCGGTGGAAATGGAAATTAAAACTACAGTACAAATCCCTTATCTTGGTTTCCTTGATCTCCAGGGTGATGAGCTCACATAAATTCGGGCGTAGTCAACCTTGTTTTGTCAGCTTTTAGAGAGACACTCCCCAAAAGATTAATATAAACTGTGATAAGATATATGGTGAATATATACATTTAAAAATTAATTAGAGTAAAAGACCTATTGCCATTAGTGCCCTGCAAAATACTCCCCCTCACTCTGAACACTTATAGCATCATCCTTGACCCTTTCTGAAGCAGTTCTGGAAGTCCTCGTTAGTGAGTGTCTTTAGAGAGGTGATAAAAAATAGAGTGAACGCCGCTGTCCAGGACCACCAATGGAAAGGCAGACTTACAAGATGTTTATTTAAGGTGGTGTCCTCATCCACCTTAATTACTAGATCTGGCACCATGAGGCTTCATATTATTCCCCAAGGTCAAAATAATCATGAAAGGTAAATGTTAGGAATCAGTTCAGGACAGCAAGGCAGCCACAGCAGCACGATTAAAGACATTGATGACAGAGGACTTCTAGAACTGCTTTAACAAATGGCAAGAATGATAGTGTTATGGGGTGCTTATATGCCAAATAAACGCTACTGGGTTCCCCGATTGCTCACCTTCCTTCCGGAGTTGGATTCTAGGTTCTTCTTGCCTGGAACAAAGAATTGAATGAAACGAGCCAAAAATGGTGACAAAGTTTATTTAAAAGGGCAAAATGGAGATTGGGAGAAACTGGCTCTGCAGAGTGAGTTCGGGACAAAAAAAGAAAGTAAAAATACGTACTCCATCTGACAGAGGTGGCACCAGCTATCCTGAAAAGAGATGCTAGCACAGCTCCTTGTGGCTACCTTTAGTTTCCAAGTCTCCAGGAAACTCGCGAGAATTTCTACATCCGGGTCCTAAGAGGCGGTGCTGAGGTCTCGCGCCTCAGGCTGACGGCAGGTCTAGGGCCTTCTGGCGCAGAAGTCGTGTCTGTTTGGGATTTTGTAATTAATAGGTCATGCCTACTTTCCCCGCCGGCGTTTGCCACACCCTGCTCTCCTACCTCAATGGGGTAAGTGTGTTCAAAGTGAGGAGTATTTTGAGGAGGATTAATGGCAACGTGGGTTTTACTGTAGTAATTTTTTAAATGTAAATATTCACTGTTTATTTTGATTATGCCTCATACCTCTACATTCAGAGCTTTTGAGAAGAGTTTTGACCAAAAGTTTTAAAATAACAAAGAATTTATTATGTACTGAAAACAGGTACGACTAATAAAAAAAAGTTAACAAAGAATACAAAAGCTTTGTTACGCTTTTTTTTTTTTTTTACCGTTACTTATTAGGCATCTGTCGGACTAAGGGAAGAATCGCAGTTTTTAGCAAAAATTGCTTTTTAAATTCTTGAATGCCTCAGAAGAAAACATAAATCACGCTTCTAAAAGGCAACAGGCCACAGGCCCAGGAGTCTACTCTTCCTCCAGCCCCAGAGTGCCTGTAACTATGTCACTTCTGGCTTCCGAATTCCTTCCACACTGGCCGCTTTTTCTCAGTCTGGTTGCTCGATCCTCTTCCTCATCCTAGTCTATAAATGTTTGCCTGCTCCAGGTCCCATTTCTTTAAAATGGGACTTCTCATCTTTATTAAATTCTCAGGTCGTGTCTCCTATTCCCAACGCTGTATGTCTACACACCCTGAAGTGTCCCGGCAAATTCTGCCAATTGCCAGTTGACATGTCTCCTTGGATGTTTCACAGGCAATTTAAGATTAGCATGCTTTAAACTGAACTTTGAATGTCTTCTCTTATCATCCTTCAGTCTGCTTTATTTTTATTCCACCGAAAATTACTTGTTACTCAGTTTTCATTAACTGTTCTGTATTTATGGAAGCTTAGTTTTGTTCAGGATTGCAATGTGTACAGCTAAAATTTTCACCTGCTGAGGACTGTCACGTGGGCAATCTTAGCCTTAATAAATGGATGGGGAAAGAATCCTCTTTATTCTATGCTTTAGAAAAACGCTCATAGCATAACCACTAACTGTTCGTGAAAAGGTTTGATAAAACTCATCCATAAAACTGACACGCCTGAGTGTGCATGTACATGTGTGTTTGTGTGTGTGTTAAATCGGATTCTGTTCAAAGGAAAAATGTTATAGGGATATACTTACATTTGGGTGAAAACTTAACTGTGAATGTCTAAGAGATGGGAAAAACATTATTAGTTTACTTATGGAGAACAGTTATGGCTACACAGTTTTCACAAGTATTTTTGAAAATATACATAAATGATATAATTGCATGTTGTCTTGTATACAGTGCACACTCAATATTGCATACTGCTAATGTGGTTTACTTTGATACTTCCAAGGGAGAGATTTATGCCAAAAAGATTATTTGAAAGTTTATTCCAGCTTTTGAAAATAATGTTCAGTTTAATAAAATAAAGAATCTTCAGCTTTTCCATTAAGCTTTGCATCGCAAAACTATTAACATTATATTTATAACTATCCCTTATAAATTTTGTTATTATAAGTTGTACTTTAGTGATTGTTGAATAATATTGAGTCTTACAACTGGATTTGTAAATTAAATGAATTCAATTTACCATGATTGTCTGACTGATGCTTTTCCTAGTAATTAAATTATTATTATAAAGCTAACCAATTAACATTTAAGCATAGTGGAATAAGAGTTCTCTTAATTATGTTAATTCTAGATATAAACTTATACTATTTCTCCTTAAAATCAGAAGTCTAAATTAATTTTTAAATTACACATTTGAATTAAATTATAAGGCAATTACTTTACTAAATTATTTTTCTCAAATAAAATATTAAGCGTATACTATTGCCTATGCATAAAATATTAGAGGCTATGGTTTTGATTCTCGTTACATTAGACCAGAGATGTTTCCTGGGTATGAGATCTAGAGTGGAAGGCATCCAGGGCAATTCATCTGTACATCCTTAAATAATCGTCATGTAGAATGGTCCCTTCTCAGCATGCAGGTCAAAGCAGAAAGGCCCTGAAAATAGGCCAGGACACTGGCCGAATGCTTGTTGATGAGTATACTGTGATGGATGCACAGACCTCATGGGCGTTTTTATATCGAGGATTCTTTATTTCTTTGAAACTTATGTAGTCCAAGAGCTTCAAATCCCAATGATATAAATTCCATAATTTGCCATTACTTCTCAAGATGGCAGCTTCCATTGCAGAAAGTCACTGGATTGGATTTTGTATTGTTCTTTTTGTTAACATAGGTAAAAGTCATCCATCTAATTCTAAGAAGCAATTAGTCCTACATAAACTTGATTTTAGTAATTATGTCTTTTGAGGACCTGAGCATTCTTACAGACTTTTAAGTGTTAAATGATTAAAACTTTGATTGCATTTGCAGGCACAACTCCTAAAGCATTTTGCTGAAGAATAGCTTGATTGACTAAATGTGAATTCTGTGTATCGACCTTAGGAAGAACTTTGACAACCTAATGTACATAGAGGAGGTCTTTCAGAAATTTGAGAAAGACTTGAATTATAAAAAACGTTCTTTAAAAACTATACTAAAAAGGAGAAGACTTAAAGCTAAAAGGGGAGCTGTCTCGCAGTGTGAGAAGAGCTGTTCTTTGGAGAAGCAGAAGAACCTTTCTGCTTGCCTGAGGAGCAGAACAAGGTGGCTGATTGCCTCAGCACAGGGAAGGGTTGAATCCTTTGAAACAGAATAGGCTGCTTCCCAAGAGAGTGGCTCGAAGGAGTTTAAGTATCAGACTGGGAATTGGATTAGATGTTCTTTAACATTTATTCAAACTCTGAGAATCTGTGCTTCCGTGAAGTTTAAGGCTTGTAGATTATCTGGTGCATATGCTATTAATGAAAAGGAATGTTGAGGCAGTGGAAGGCAAAATTTTCTTTATCCACATTCTTATTAATAAGTTAATAAGGTTATCACAGTGTGGTCATGCTACTTCAATTTATTATGGCTATCTATCATTGAATGAAGACAGACAAGCATATATTGTTAGAGGATGACACTGTCAAGAAAGGCAGTTGTAATTAGGTCATTTTACAAAGGATGAAAATCCCTTCGAATTTCAGCCTGTCCTGTCTTTTCCTTATTATAACCTACTTACAACCCTTGCCTAATTACAACCCACTACAGTGTTCTACCTTCCTGTTTTTTTTATTTCCATTAATGCAGTGCAATAGAAGAACTGTTTTCCTTCTCTTTTCATTGTCATTTTTTTTGTGTTTTGATGTTTAAGAAAGCTTTATTCCATTTGATAAGTAATTATCAAGCATCTACAATGGGTCCAGACCTCTGCTGGAATCTTTATGAATGAAAAGCAAGGATTTGTGGTGGTTATATTTAAGGGGGATAAACATACAGATATGTTATCCTCATTAAATATAAGGAGGTTTAAATTACATAAACAAACAGATATGTTATTGGTTATATTAGAAGGCAATATGTGCTTTGCCTTTAAGAGAAAGTTGAACAGCATAAAAGGCAGATCAAAAGTGCAGGGGAAGGTTCTTGGGTGGTTGGAGGGGCAGATGGTATTAAATAGTAAGCTCAGAATAAGCCTCATTGAGAAAATGACTTGGGAGCAAAGACTTGAAGGAGGGGAGGATGTTAGTCAAAAAGTTCTAAGTATGTACCCGGTGGAGGAAAAGAGGTCAAAGGGTCTGGGTTAGAACGTTTGGGGCACGCTCAGAGGAAGAGCAAACAGCCTGATGTGCTTACAGCAGCCCAAGTGGGGACACAAAAATAACAGCTAGAATCGATGAGACAAAGCCTTGAAACCAGTGTGACAGCTTTGCAAGCCACGGCAGTGGTAAAGAAAGTCATGACTTTACCTGAGTTATACTCAAAAGAATCTTTCAGGCTGTTGTGTTAAGGACAGATTTTAGAGGACAAGTGGAAAAACCTGTTTAAGGTTAATGCCGTCGTATTGCAAAAATAGGAAAATATCCAAAATTACAAAACAACTGACATAACTTCAAATTACTATTTAAATTAGGACACAATTCAGACTTTATTCCTATTTATTTTTGCCTCATTAAGATAATTCTTTAACTACATAGTAAAATTTGCATTCTCTTTGGGGAGGGAGTACAGAATCTAGGTTTTCTTTTCAACATAAGCTTTTCTATCCAACATTAAAACATTTGTGCATATACTATACAACTTCATCTTGTTAATCCAGTTTGGGTTTCTTAGTTGACCACTGTAATGCCTACTTGCATTTTTATTTGTATTTGGAATGCTGCATTTATTCACTTTATAAGAAAATGAATTTTAAACCTAGATAAGTTTTCACTTTTAATCTTGTACTAAAAACATCATTTTTTCTTTATCCTTGTCACAATTAAACTTCACCAACCCGCGCCTCTTCCTTTGTTCAATCACTAATGCAGCACAGCTTTGTGGGGCTGGATATGTTCCTGTCACCTTATTAATCCCTGAGAGGAGAAGGAGAGCTAAGAGAGAGATCACTCCCACTGTGTGTTTCACACGGCAAAGGCCAAGCTGTCCTAGGGCTCCCATACTGTGCTCTGACAATAATTTCTGAAATGGTAAAGTCTGTAGACTGTAGTTAGAGCCAATTTAAATATATGGTCAAGGAGCTTTCGTAAAGAATCCTTGCTCTGGTAAAAATGACGTTTCCGTGTTTTCCTCAATGTACTTAAAAGATTATATTTGTACAACAGATACTTTTTTTTTTGTTCTAGCTCTGTTGTGAGATATCATTTGTAAGTGGGTGTTGATTGAATCTGTGCATGGGTATGCAGGAAAGTAAATTGATTCACCTAATTGATAAGTTGTGCATGACTACATTGTTCTCTATTGAAGTGGCTTCTAAGGCACACTGAGTTCAGAGGGGAAAGTTCCGCTCAGGAATGTTGCTTATGAGTTGTAAAGTAGGCTCGAACTAAGCACATAGGTGATTCCAGGAGGGTCACTCATCCAAGCAGCACACTCTGGTGCACATTCATTCCTCAGTAAATGTCACTTTTATTCGCGCTATAGCTGGTGGTGCTAATGACTTGTTCAGTTCAATATTTTTTTTCTTTTGAATATATGCTCAGAGAATTCACAGAAAATAAATTCTGTGCTTTAAAAAATACCTGTGTTTGGAATTACATATTTAATATCTCACTGAATTTAAAATGAGATCTATATTGAATGATACAAATGCCCCAAAGGGAGACATTAACTTATCCTTGACTTTTACTGAAAGATTTGACAACTGGGAAGTTGGCCTCACATGGATCCCCAACATTGTCCACTCTTGCTATGGTTTGTTGGATTGTATATGCTTTAAGAGGAAAAGCACACTAAACAAATACAATTCTAGGCATTCCTAATACTATCTGAACATATAGCACAAAAACCTAGTAATCATAAAATGGGGAGCAAAAGCCATAGTGATTAAGTCACAGTTAAGAAAACTAGCAAGAAAGTTGGGTAGTGTTGAATTTAAATGTGATGTGGTGATCTTTTAGTATTTTGTCGGATTTTCCAATGAATAAGGACCATGAAAGCTTGCTATGCTTTGGATTTCATCCACATACAGTTTAGATTAACTTATCTTTCCATTCTAATTTTCTCACAGGCTACATTTTATAGCTGTGCGCTTGAGCTCCAAAACAGGTTATTAAAATTCAACTGATGAAAAAAGTAGAAGGAAATCGGGGTGATTTGGTCCAGAGAAGAGAAAGCTGGAGATGAGTTGATTGTTTGTAAGTAGATAATGGCAACTAGACTATTTCTATTTCCTCATATTATAGGATAATAAGTGGAAGTATGTAAATTTTCTCTATAAAATTATTTAACAGTGACTTACATGCCTAATGTATTTTCAGACATTATATGTTGTGGGGTTTATTAAAAGTCAAAGACTTGTTAAGAAGTCTTTCAATATAACTTCCATTTCTGTGTAACAATTACCTTTTCCCAAATTTCTTTAATATAATATTGAATGTTTGGTTTTTCAAGACTTAATATTTTTAGTGAAGTTACTTGTTTATGTTACTTTAAAAATAAGATTGTCAATAGCAAGGTTAAATTCTGTCTTTTACAAATATTAATACATTAATTTTCAGGTTTCAGAATTACTTTTCTCATTAAATTTTATGACAGCTAAAGATTGTCACAAGTTATACCAAAGAATATTAACAGAACAAAGTTCTAGAAATTAATTGTGATGAAAATAAGTACTTTTGATAATGTGTATTTGTTCTTCTGTTTATAATTAATTTAAGAATGGTAAACTGAATATGAAAATAGCTATATATTTACATGGCTTCAAGTATTTCATGTTAATATACTTTTTAAATTTGTGAATGTGTACATATAAATATATGTGAAAGTAGGAAGAGGGTAAGATGGTATAAAATGTATGTCTCCAATCAGTTGTTTATGAAAATATGAGTGTAAATCCCTTCATACATTTTTGAAGTCAAACACCATGAGCAAAGTGATATTAGATCTCAGAATAGGGACAAATCCCTTTTTGACTAATAGATATACAAAAGATGATTGAATATTGCTTACTGAGTTAATGAGTCTGCTAAAGGCAGAGGAGAGATTTTTATAGATACACTCCATTCCCATAATATCTGCTTATTTTCTTCTTATTTGAGGCAAAATAGATAGCTTTTATATTTAAAGAAAGATAACAGTATTTAGGTGATGTCAATTATAATTCTTTGGGCTACTGAAACAGTATGAAATACCTTAATAGTAAAGAGCTGTGCAGACCTACTTCCAGCCTGAGGTTGGAAGAAAAACAACTTGCAGGGTAAAAGCTCTTCCTGTAAGATGGTAGTTGAGGGAATAATTGTGTAAATTACTCTCTTATGCTGAAAAATAAGCTAAAGAAGGAAAAATATGTATAGTGCTACACACAAGTGGAATACAGATTATAAGTTATTAAAATTTATTGTTTATGAACATCAGATAATAAAGCACTGGAGAATGATTTTTGAGAAAATGCACTTAAAATAGTTTTATAAGAGAACATTAGCAAGTCCCAGGAGCGAACTCAGGGCCTTGCACTTCCTGGACAGACACTCTAACCACTGAGCTAACTCATAATTAAAGCAATTCACACATTTTCAAAAAATTGTAGTATTTAGATTTTTGTTTCATTTTGTTATTAATATCAACCACAAATTGGGTCTTTTAAAAATACTAATAGAAGGTAAAAATAATTCTAATAGGTAATTTGAAGATAGTAAAAATTATATACAAACTGATAAAGCCATTATATTTTTGTTTTGTTTTGGGTTTTTTTGTGTGTGTTTTTGTGTCTTTGGAGACAAGGCCTCACACTCACAGTGATCCTCCTGCCTCAACCTCCTGAGTGCTGGTATTACAGGCATGTGCCACCATACCCAGCTAAAGTCATTACTTTTTAAAAGTAAATTAATTATTTCCACATTTGGGCTTCCAAGTGCAATTATTTAGTTTTACAACGCTTAGTTACCTGTTGTGTTTCCCTCCTTCCCTCTCTCCTTTCCTTTCTTCTACCCTCCATTCTTCCCTTCCTCCGTTCTTCCTTTCCTTCGACCTATTGTATTTTCATACTAAATGATTCTGTTGATTAAAGTTCATAAAAAAAGCTAATCTATGATGTTAGAATTGAAGATGGTATTCACATTGGAGGGGAGGGGAGTTATGATTGGAAATGTGCTGTGAGAGCAGCTCTTTGGACTGTGACATATTCTTATACAATTCTTATTTAATTGGATCTTATTTGGGTCTTGGCAGAACTGGATGTTACGTTAATAGATTCTTTTTGTATTATTAGCTGAGATTTATAATTCAAGTATTTCAGCGACTACTAGTCATAAAAGTAGGCTTTGCACATATAACATTACACACTACTGACAGTGTCTTTATCATTATGGTCTAGTGGGGGATGCAGGCAGCTAAAGAAGTGTTTACAAGGCAGTGGGATTCAGGCACACCGTACAAAATGAAAGGAGCCCTCAAATTTGGACATATATAGAATTTAGCAAAAACTTCCTATATGGTGTATTATTTATGACATAACTTGAAGGATTGGCAGAGGTTTTTCTAGAAAAGAAGATTGCAAATGTGTTCCACTAGAGGAAATACCTGTTAATGGGCCCAGAGATGAGAGACTACAATAGTCTTTTATCTAACTGGAATGTGTACAGACTTGCTCAAAATCCAAGTACTCAAGACATGGAAATATTCATTTGCTTATTTCCTGTTCTTTGAAACTGCATTTGCAATTTCTTCTTAGTATGGTTTGCATGTTGGAAAAACGTGAGCCTTCCTCTTTAGCTACTTTATTGGTTAAGTTAGTGTTAGAAAAAGATTCCAAAATACAATGACTCAAAGAGATACAATGTATTTACCTGATATGTAAGCATCTGGAGATTGATAATGGTTTAAAGCAAGAAAACTGTTATGAGCTCAGAAAGTTATTTCATGATTCAGTTATTCTTACTGTTCCCAGGATATTGTTGTGGGCAGACTAACTCATTTCCTTGTCTACCTTCTAGCCAAGGGGAAGAAAGAAAGATGAAGATTATAATAGTTTTCCTTTGGGGAAATGATGTGGAAGTTTTAACATAATTTCCATCTTTTATTGGTACTAACATGGTCTTATTGCCACACTTAACAGGGTAGACTAGACCGTGTGATCTTTAGCAGAGTGTCTGTATTATTCTAGAAAAATGGCAGAATGGACTTGGGGGCACAACTAGCTACACATTTCCAAAAGCCCCTTGTGATTGTGAAAAAAATCCCATGAAACAAACAGAGAGCAGAACTTGGTGGCAGAACTTGAGAGGACTTTTATATCAAAATGGAATGTAAGCACATTATTTTGAGAAGAGTGTGGGGCTGTTGATGGGTTATAATCAAAGGATAGCCTCTAAATGTGGGTTAGAAAAAGACACAGGGAAGGAAACTACTTTTGATGCACTAGCAGGGATCTGGTTGAGATATTCTGCTGAACTGAACTAAAGGAATTAGGAGATCAGATGAAGAGATGTATGAACCAAAATGGTTACATATATGATCATCAGTGACCGTCTCTGAGTACAAAGGGGGAAAATTTAGTCAGGAATAAAGATAAAATTCATTCACTGTTCTCATGAAGCTAAATTTTCAGTTCCAAAATTTTGCATACAACTTTGTTCTAGAAGAAGGGGACCCTGAGGAAAACCAATATTTAAGGGTAGTCAGAGGAAATCGATGCAGTGTTCATTGTGAAATTTTCACTAAATAATAATCAGTCAAGTTTATTTAAACCCGATTTACCAAGTATTATTTCACAGAAGATCAAGTCACCATTCACTGAATTTCTATTCTGCTGATTCATTAATGTATTTACTAAAATATTGCCCATGGTCTACTTGTAGGTTATAGCAATTTCATTTTGTTGAGAATTCAGAAAAATACTGAAGAAAAGATATTGCTAGTTTGAAGTTTGAAGTTGGGTGAACTAGGAAGGAAGGAAGCTAGAAGTTTGTGATGTCATATACTTCAGTGGAGAGAGTGTCTCAGGAACGAGGTGACTTGGTGACCCAGCAAATGCTCAGAATCCAGGGGACATAAAAGCTGGGGAAATGACTGAAAATTTAGCAGCAAGGACACCCTTGATGTCCTCTGTGCGGTCAGTTTGATTGGGATAGTTGGGGCAAAAGCTAGATTTGAGAATGCTGAAGAGAGATTATAGGTGAAAAATGTCAATTTTAAGTATAAACTCTCTCTTTAGAAGTTTGGTCATGAAGAGAAAAATAAGAAGTTGCAAGGAACTATGATTTTTGGAAATTTGAGGATACCTGAATGGAATAAAGGAGCATTCTCCGGAGAAGTAAAATGTACAGTAGAGAGTGTTCCTTTGGGGGACAGGAGCGGTATGGCTACCACTGAAAGAAAATCCCTCTGTCCTTTTAACAGTAGTAAAGCAGAAAAGCAAGCTACAGTTGCAAGGTTTAAAAAATTATTATTTTACCTTAAGTTATTGTTTTGTAATTATCTCTAAGAAGAGAGGTAGAAAATGGCAGTGTTGTGCTATTGTCTTTAAACTAGAATTTTCCTGTTGCTTTTTGATTGTTGGTTAATACAAGAGTTTTCGCTGACTACAATGAAAGTTAAAGCATTAACAAAAAATAATCATTTAATAACATCAAAGACTTTTTTTTTTACACCAAAGACTCTAATATAGCAAAGATTAAGGAATAAATTAAGAGTTCTGCTGGGCTGTGATTGGGAGGAAAGATGGGCTTCAATTGCTTGGACCCTCGTGAGTTTCCATTGGATGGAGTTATGGATGTCTCTACTACCATCCACCATTGTGGGTTCCCCAGCAACTTCAGCATCTCCCAAAAAAGCAGGTTGAGCATTCACTAATGCTGAAGCCCTTTTACAGGGGAAGTGTTCTCATATTCCTACTGAAAATAGCACATTAGTAAAACAGAGAAGACCCAAATAATACTGTTGCTGATATCAGTTCTTCTGAGTGGATATTCCTTTTTATCATTTTTGACTTGGAAGTTGGCAAATACTCTTAAGGCCTTAAGATGTTACAAATCAACATCAACTTTCAAATGGCTGGTATAATGTCCTACATTTTTTTTACAAAAGAATTTTACATAAATAAATCTATCCTAGCCTCTTAAATTACTCATTATATAAGCACATTTTTCTGCTGCTTTGTTACCAATTCTCTAGCGAGTGTATGAATATGCTGTTATTTAACTATTTTCCTGATTCTTTAGAGCAATAGCAGTTTCATTTTCTGGGATTGTTGATTCTTATTCATAGCAGACCATTCTAATTTTATAGATATGGCATCCTCTCTACCCTCTTTTCTTTCTTGATATGAATTTTACTGATTTTAAATTCTATTTCCTCATTAGTTCACATGTGCAAATTTTTCCTAGTTTTATATAGTTTTTTATATTCTTATCAAACAGCTGTGATGATTTGACATTTATTCATACTCACAAAAGACAAACATGGTTGAAACATACTGATGGATAAAATGTGTGTTTATTTGCTGAGTAAAATTTTCTTGTCTTTTGTCAGTAAGACTAAGAGCAATTACAAAGTACCCCAGTATTAGGAGGTTCTAAGAGTGAGGGGATGTGCTGTCTGGGAAATACTTTTCAGGAAAGAAGAAAAAGCATATGTTCTATTACGACCTTGCAGTTTGATGTGTCAGGGAGAATAGAAATTATTTATCACTTCTCTTTGCACTGTGAGATTCCATAATTATCAGTTTGGTCTAGAGTAAATGCTGTTTTCATCAGCTATGATTGATTGTAGGGGCTCATAATTCTTTAATCAATTTTCCAACCAAGTTCGTTCACTGCTGTCTCAACTTTAGTTCCCTAAGATCTAGAGTGAATTGGAGTGTTCCTGCAGAGTTTCTTTTATTCACACATATTGGGTTGAAAGATTAGGAAACTGTTGGATTTGACCATCAGTATGGCTTTATAAATTTTCAAATACTATGCTTCCCTATTTTATGATATGTTTAGCTTAAAAAAAAAGCTTGTATTGGTCAGCTTTCCCTTTGTGAAACACAATATCCAATACTCACAACTTAATTGTTATATTGTCATGGAGAAGTTCTTGCTTTTTGTGATGTAGAATCAGAGAATCAGTTGGGAACCCCCCCCACCCCCCAAAAGAAAGTAGAAATTTTGCCTGGACTGTTGAATCTGTTTCCTAAGGAGGGCAGTCAGCAGAAAGGGCAGTTGAATGAAAAGGAGAAAATTGAGGTGGCCAAAGAATTAAGTATTCTGAGATGATCAAGGAATAACTATAGATTTATGACTTAGACACAAGAGAGAGATCATTAGCGGTTTACTTTTGACTGGAATTTAAAAAGGAGTTATTTGAAGACACCATTTTGTCTCTTAGTTAAAGACACTATGTTTACATGACAGTACTACTGAATGCCTTTTCAAAGAGCTCAGTATTGTGTATTCTAAGAAATGAAATGTGTGCCTTAGTTACAATTAGGAATGTCTATAACTGAAAGATGTGAGGAGAGTTCTGGAAAGGCCTTGTGTTGTGGTCTCGGGGCGTAGAAAGACATGTATAGCTTTGATTTATTCATTTGAATATCCTGGACACATGTGATTCCCAGAGTTTGTGCCAATTTTATTTCTTATTTTCTTCCACCCACCCCAAAGGGATAACTCTTGCGTAATGGCTCAATAGTTTACACAAATGTGAAGGTGGAACCCTTTGTTGGCTAGACCAGTGTATCCAATGCTAAGACAACTGCCTGAAGTGTAGCCAAGTGTTTTGGTTCTTAGGTACCATCATTTTTCAGGGACATTTTGGCTCAGGGCTGGAAGGCAGCAGGATTCTACCACGTTCCATTACATATAATAATACTGAGTACCAAGATCATGACTGATGGGACCACAGAATTAAGACTGCAATAATCCATGATGAGATGCTCTTTATTATTATTCTTTTTGACTTAAAAATAGACAAATTTTGGCTATCCAGTGGAGAAGCAATATGAATAGTGGCATTATTCATATTCTAAATCGTATTAGATTTCATGTAATAGGATTTAACTTTTGAAAGCTTTAATTTACTTGGGGCCATACTAACTATTTTAACTGGGGTCTATTGGATTCCATATATCGAACTGATTTGGAAATTTTTTTAAAAACTCACCTTAATTGCAATTTATTTTATTTTATGTTAGATCTCTATGCCTGATATACAATATTTTAGGAAAACTTGTAAGTGCTAGAACTGTGGAAATTTAGATAAACCTACAGTTAAAGTAAAGAAAACCTACTGTCCTCTATTTTATATTTTGTTACCTTTTCAAGATTATAGGGTGTTATGGTTTAGGTCTAGAATGTCCCCAAAAGGCTCATGTGTGCAAAGGTATTCAGGTATTAGCAGATTCATATGGCCCAATGATGGCTCCTAGGGCATGATAAGATAATTACATCCCTTTCATTGGCATCATGATAGAAAAGCATTATCCTGGAGTGTGTTGCTGGAATTGGGACATGCCATAATGTTCTTATTAGGACAGAGAGTCTTGGCAGCACTTGGAAAGAGTCAATTCCAAGCCACAAAGGCACACAAGCAGTATGCAAGAATACCTAGCAGAATAAAGCCCTTCCAAGTGCTAGCACACAATCAAGATAGTCAGTTAAAGAGCCAGTGGCAAGCAAAGGGCATTTTGAAAGGACTTTCTACCTAAGTTTAGAATGAACTTTCATTGCTAATTGATTTATGAGGAATAACTATGTTACTTAACCTGGAGTGTTTTTGGATGATGGGTCTGGACACTATCAATAGAATCGAGGGCTGGGAATTTAGCTCACTGGTTAGAGTGCTTGCCTTGCAAGCACAAGGCCCTGATTTCGAACCCTGGCACCAACCAAACCAAACAAAACAAAACAAATCAATAGAATTGAAACGCAACCTATGGAATGGTAGAAAATATTTACAAATAATATTTCTGTAAGAGATCAATATCCAGAATATATAGAAAACTTCTAAAACTCATCACCAAAATAATACAATTTTAAAAATGGGCATAAACCTTAAATAGACAGTTCTCCAAAGACGATACACAATTAGCCAACAAACACATGAAAAGATGTTTGATATCACTAATCACTAGGGAAATGCAAATCAAAACCATAAGGAGACACCACATCTTACCTTTAGTATGTGTACTATCCAAAAACAAAAGACAAAAAACACACAGAAAATAAGTGGTGGGGAGGATGAAGAGAAATTTAAGCACTTTAGTACTGTTGGTAGGAATGCAGGGTGATAGAGCTGTTTTATGTAACAGTATAACAGTTACCCCCCAAATTAAAACTGGAATTACCATAGGGTCTAGAAATTTCACTTTTAGATATGTACCCAAAGGAATTGAGAGCAGAGTTTCAAAGAGATATGTATACACATATGTTCATAGTAGTATTAATTGCAGTAGCTAAAATGTGGAAATGACCCACATACCATCAACAAATGAATGGGTATTTGAAATGTGGAATATACATGCAATGGAATATAGGTCATCCTTAAAAAGGAAGATATTCTGACATACACTGTATCATAGACAAAAGCTGTAAACACGATGCTAAATGAAATAAGTCATAGTGTGATTTTACTTATGCACTTGAGAGTAGTCAGAATCACTGAGACAGTAGGTAAATTAGCAGTTGCCAGTGGCTGTGGAGTAGGTAAAATGCAGAGCATTGTTTAGTGAGTATAGATTTTCAGTTCTTCACAATGTAAAGAGTTCTAGATATTGTTGATAGTGATGGCTGTACAGTGTGAGTGTATTTTTTACCACTGAATAGTATACTTACAAATGTTTAAGATGATATAAATATACCATATTTATATTTATATACATATAGATAATCACAATAACATTTGAGAGAATATTATAAGTAAACTTTTATCTAATGCAGAATACATTTCTAGAAAAATACATTTTAATTTTAAATTTTACCCAGTGAAGAAAAAAAGTATTCTCAAGCTGTAGTTTGTTGGCTGTGGAACTCTCTCTGTCTGAAATAAAACTAACACTGCACAAGTTATTAAGAGGTGAAGTGGATATCATCAAGTAGTCTGTGCAAAGAGGTCTTAGAGTTATGGGAAAGTATCTTTACTTCATAGAAGCCCCAGCACTTTCTGGGCTCATTTGTTGTTTGGGAATACACCAAGTTTTGTTCATTCCTATCAGATTTCAAGGTCAAGTCTATTATTTTCTGTTAAATCCTACGGAGTTTTCACTGAATGTTAAGTAAAAATCACCTTGTTTCAATGCAGCTAATGTCAAGGAGTGTAGAAAGACTCAATGTGAAGTCTGCAAGAAGAGGTTTGTTTATTTTACTGCATTAGATACAGAGCAGCATTGATTTCCAGACTAAGACTTACAGTAAATGCTGGAAACCAAACCCATAAAAACAGGCATCGTACTGTAAATATCAGAATGGTGTGCTCCTTGTCAGAAAGATACTCTTCAGAAAAGGATTGAAAGGATCTAATGAAGAAAAATGCTTACAGTATTTAAAACACAGACTAGAAACATAAGATTGGAGTATATGTTTTTGTAACGATAAATTGGAAAATACTTACCCCTAAAAATTTTCAGATATTCTGAGTAAAAGACTGGAAAGTAGAATGTAGCATCAGACTTAACATGTTGTTAGTATATAAACTGAATGGCTTAAAATATTTTTTCACACCTAGTTGTCATTTCTTGTACAATTCTTTTATTTACAAAAATGACAAGAACACAGTTTCCAGCAGTAGCTTTCAACTGTATTTTATTCACTGATGGAGAAATAAGTCTAAAATATTTTTGTAGGAGGAATTTAGACTTCTAAATTGTCTTAAACCCTCTAAACATACAGTCCTCATTTTTCTGCAAAGAATGCATAAGAGCAAGTATAACAAGGTTTGGAGAACCTTACTCCCCATTTGCTAAATGTCAGATTTAATATTTATTGGCTGTGTTTTCTCCTGAGATCTTGTATTTTTTTAAAAAGTTACATAATCTTGTTAATTTTTCTTAAAATCCCTGTGAGCTGTAAAACTGGTATTATTCTCTTTTAAAAGTGAGGAATTTGAGGCACAGCTATGCAATGACTGATGATAAGGCAGAATAAGTCCTGTTTATACATCCTCAGATGGTTGGTATAGATGTTTAATTAGCACAGCTCAACTTGCTCGTCATGTTCAGTGAGTTCCCTGGTGCTATTGCCAGTCTGCTTTAAAGGTCTGTGGGAAAGGGGAGATGTAGGTCAACCCAGCCAAGAAAATGTTATTTATGTAGTTTCCTTTCTATAATATCTAGAAAGTCCTTTCTTCATGATTTTTAACATCCTAGAATTTATAGATGAGAATCGTAGAAAAAAACTGGATGTTTACATATGGGCAACTGGAATGACAGGAAAATTGTGTTTTTGTTCTATTTTGGAGATAAATCAACCAAGGCTCAGTAACCCACAGGGGCCTTCACACTAGACCCCTGATTCTACTGGACGGTCACATACGTGGGTGTAAGTAGATGAGCTGAAGCCTGGCAAGAGTCTGTTTAGATTAATGACAACAAGAAAGCTGTAATGCTCTAGTCTTTGTATGTGCTTTTCTTTAACCACTCCTTCAATATACTTGCCGAGACTCTGTCCTTGTATCTCAGGAAGCAGCATTTGAGCAAAGTCCTTAGATCTCCTCTCAGAACCAGATGAACTTGTAACACTTGCTGTCCTGGGAAAGGGACTGGTGGCCACAGCACATACACTGATCTGATCTGTTTCAACACCTGCTGAGGTGTTGAAACTGATCACGCTGTTCTTGTCCCTCATTGTCTTTTCTCAGGCCTCTCTGGAATTGCTTTGGCCTTTGATGGCTGTACTTTCTGGCCTATTCTTTTTTTTTTTTTTGGTGCCGGGGATGGAACTCAGGGCCTTGCAAGCGCTTACAAGGCAAGCACTCTAACGCCTGAGTGAAATCCCCAGCCCCGTGGCCTATTGTATCCCGAGCAGCTGTTTTCTTCTTGAATTTATTCTACTCCGCTTTTAGTGTCATGGCTATTCCTCATTATTTTTAGTACTCAGAAATTTAACAAGATAGCCATCTGTATATAACCAGATTTTTAACTACATCTAACATTAACTACATCTAACATTTATGCTGCAAAAACAGACCTCTGTGTGTCCTTATTTGGCACCAAAAATATTAAAATTGATTTTGCCAATGTTGAGAAATATTTTTGAAAATCCTGCTTTGAAATCACGTTCAGATCCTGAAATACATTCCTTGAAATTGCTCAGTGTATACATTTTTTCGCACTTTGTATTGGCCAAAGAAAGTCTGAAGTTACATCTAAGTAAAATAGGTGAAGAAATAGAATATCTTTTGGCAAAAAGTAAAATTTGTAAGTGGTATGGCAGTAAATTCTGAAACTGATTTTCTTACTGAAGGTGGAATTAATGGTCAGCATGTCAATCTTCACTCATTTATTTGCTCATTTATTTTATTTGTTCAATTAATATTTATACTATGGCAACTATTTGCTATGGATTCTTTAGGTACTCCCAACATGTTTCCTGATCACTTTGGAAAAAAGAAAAAATACTAGAATTGAGCATACAATCCCAAACAAAGAGTCTTTGTGGCTACAGAGTATGTGAATTTGTGTACTGCTTCTGTTTCCTTGTGCTTGCATACAGGGATGATTATGAGCTGTAACATTTTCTCTAAACAAAGTACAGTGAAACATTGGTGTTACCACAAACTTACCTTCAAAAATTATAGTCAAAAAATTCTGTAATCCAGACATACAAGGTATTCATGTTAGAGCTACTAAAGCTCAAAGTACATTCTGATGATAAGAATTATTAAATCTTGTTCTTTAAGGCATTTCAACTAAATGTTACAAATGTTAAATTACTTAATAATCATGGCTACTTGTTAGGCTGTGATTGTATAACTTTTGTTTATCTAACATAATATCTTTACTAGCGAATAGTACAAACATAGGGTACAGTCTCAAAAGTTTCTGATTTTATTTTCCCTATGTGTTAAAACTACATTTATGGCTTCAGCAGCCTCAATATTTTAACACCTCAGTTTTCTGCCCTTTCTTCAGGAAAGAATTTCCTTGATTAAAGTGTTCCCTCCCTTACATTCCAGATACAGAACCCATATATAGAATGCATTAAAAATAATGTTTTACTGAGTTGGCATTTATGGAAAACCATTTATGAAGACACTGCTCTTTTAAAATGTTTTAATATATAATATTGTTCATATTTTAAGTAATATACTAACAATTATAGATGTTTTGAATGTATTTTATATATATATATATATTTAGTGTTTTTATAAACTAAGTCTGATTAACTGGCTTTGCCTTGGTATCTAATTTAGCATTTTGCTCCTCTTTTCACTATGGCTTGCCAAAGAAAGCAGTACAAAATATACCTTGATTTTTTTGATAATTTACTGTTCGTTTTACTTTGTAAATTTATTTAGTGCATTATTCATTTTAATTTAATAAAGGCTACCTTTTTAAAAATAATACAATTTTTACAGTCAACTATGTTTTGGAAAAATATGGACTCTAACATTAACCATTAATAAAGCAAGTAGAATTAAATAATGCAGAAATCAAAGGAATTATTGAGATAATTTAGGTCTTATAAGTACTTTCATAGGTTTTTTTTTTTTTTTTTTTTTTTTTTTTTTTTTTTGTGCCAGGGATTGAACTCAGGGCCTTGTGCTTGCTAGGCAAACACTCTAACCACTGAGCTAAATCCCCAGCCCACTTTCATAGTTTACAAAGAAAAAAAAAGTGTATTTAGTGGCATACCTGGACAATCACGGTAATTCTCTGCTTTGCCAGGACAGGTTTAAAATGCAGCAAGCTCCAGATTTCAGATAATTCTTAAATCATGTACCTTGAAATTTCTAAAAACATCGCATGCTTTAAGTTTGGTCACTTCAGTTTGTGATTTCAGTCTAAACTTAAAGTTAATAATCACTTTATAATGTCTATGATTACTTGAAGATTGCTTTAGTCTTGCTTCTTGGTTTGAATTAGTTTTGATTTGCCTACCATGTTACAAATATAATTGCTAATAAAAAGCTTTGTTTTAATTTAATGTTGTACTAAATTATGGCTAACCTTAGAGGAAATTTTCAAGGGATTATATATAGCAGAACATACTGCTTAAATTATTTGTTTTTCCATACTTCACTGGACAGTGCCTATATTAGAGGACTTATGAGACTAAAGTTACTAAATTTTTGGGCTGAGTTCAAAGAGGGTTCTTTCTTGCTACAAGAATCAAGTCACCTATCACAGATGAGACAGGAAGTCTTCATTGGAGTAGAGGAATAGGAGCCTTGAACATTTTGAGCGAAAGGGGGCAGGGAGCAAGAGGGGAGAGTACAGTGTTGGGGGGAAAGCTTATGTCCTCATCTTCCTTCTTGGAGAGACAACAAAGGGTGCACTCACCTGTGTGTCCTAAAGTTAAAGTTAAAGCGGGGCTTCCAAAACTTTGTTCTTGATGTTTGGCTGTCTCCATTTGAAAAGGCTGCCGTCTTCCCTAGCAAGAAATCTGCTTTACTCCAGAGCTGCTAGTTTGCTCTGACGCTGCTGAAGACGTGATGGAGAGAGGCAGCAGAGTAGGATGCCAAGTCGTAGTAGGGGGAAATGACTACCCTGTAGTTTCCCAGGCTCTGACTCAGGTGGAAGACAGATCACGCATGACGCTATCAATGGGACAAAATTAGAGATGAGCATGTTAGGGAAGGTCACTGCAGGATGGCAAAAACACAGGAAGTTTGCAGTTATTTAGAAATGTAGACTGCTATAGTTCAAGGTCCTTTGGGGAGATATCTTTTTCTTTTCCTGATCACTATCTCACAACATATTCCCAAGAAGCATCACTGAACAAATTAATTCTCATATTTTACCAAATGATTTTCTCTAAATTCAGCCAAGGGGAAATAAACGTGTCAGAATAAACATTTGAACTATAATCCTTGATTTCCATTCTAATACTCCCCTCACCCTAAACTTATTTTCTAAATTGGGATAAGAAATACTGCTGAGCTTAATTTTTAGGTTTGAATTAAAATCCTACTTCATAGAGCTGAGCCGTATCTACCTTTGAGAGGACAGGTTCTTCTGCACTGTTTTTCCTCAATCATTTGCTAACTTGCATGCAGGGACCACTTTTCCCAGTATATGTCTGATAAGAATCTTGAGTTTTCCAAGGGTTCTTTGACCCTAGTGTATGTGCAATTCACGTCTTCTTAAGGAAAATCAACAGCTCCTATCACCCTGTGAAAACTGAAACCATTTTGGAAATTTCAATTTGGGGAAGGTTAGCATTAAGAATTCTTTCTCATTTTTAAATTGTCACACAAAAGTGGCACAAATTTATGGGGGACTATGTGATGATATGGTACATGTATACATTGTGTAATGTTTAAATCAGAGTAAGTGTATTTTTCTCCTCATGCAGTTATCATTTATTTATGGTGCAACTTTCAGAATCCTTTCTTCTAGCTTTTTGAAATATGCATTACATTATTATTATCTCTGTCACTGTACTGTGTTAACTACAGAGCTTATTTCTCATAACTGTAACTTTTTACCTGTTGGCCAATTTTTCCCCATCCCTGCTTATCCCACCCCTGTTCCTAGTATCTGGTAACCACCATTTTACTCTCAACTTCTAGAAGATCAACTCTTTTAGATTCTACATATGTATCATGAGATATTGTTTCTGTGCCTGGCTTGTTTGAATTTATATAATGTCTTCCAGTTCCATCCCTGTTGTCACAAATGACAAGATTCAATCCTTTTTATGGCTGAATAATATTCTATTTAGTATACAGACTACTTTTTCAAGAATCTACTCATCAGTTAATGAATGTTTTAATTGAGGATACCATACCTTAGCTGTTGTGAATAGTGTTGCAATGAGCATGGGAGTACTGATATTGCCTTAATATGCTGATTTCATTTCCTTTGGGTGTATAACAAGTGGTTGGATAGTAGGATCATATGGCGGTTCTATTTTTAATTTTTTTGAGTAACTTCCATACTGTTTTCCATCATGGCTATGCTAATGTACATTTTCACATACAGTGTGAATGTCTACCACAAGAATCTGATCAAATTCAAGGTTTATAGAATTCGAAGTAATTTTTCATTATATCTAAGGAAAATAGTTTTGGGTTTTGTTGTTCTACTCTTGACAAAAAGTCAGTGAAAATTGGGACTTTTGTGTTGGCCTACTGGAAAAATAAGAAGGAAAAGAGAACAATATAACTCAAATGAATACTCCCTCATTTTGGAAACTTTCACAGAATGTTTGGGAAGCCAGACATACAGGACCCTAGAGATACTGATAATAAATGATTAATGAATGCTTGTCAAGATTGTGCACTGTAAACCTTCCTTAGAGCAACAAAAACACAAACACTACACACCACTTATATACACACTGACAAAAATGTATACAGCAAAACAAATGGTGTGATGTGTTATGATCATCCTTACAGTCAGCTTTCTTATCTCTAAAAGGATCCATGACTTTGCAACTTTGAAATCGTGGCATGTTGTGTGGTATCCTTAGCACTCCATCTGTTGGCAGTAACCTATTCAGATGTCTTTGTGTCCCTCTCCTTGCACTGGCAACTTACTGCAATTGTAAGCAAAGGTTGTGTGGGTGACAGCTGACAGTATAAATGACGCACACGCTTATGAATGTTATAGATTAATTCTACCTGCTGTGAAGAATATAAATATCTTCTAGTGATGATAAATTTTAGCAATTGATAATTCAGAGACTTTTTAATGATGTTGACAAACAGATTTAATTCAAATATCCCCAGTGCTACTCTCAGAGCTCTTATGAAAGATTATGGAGGCAAATTTTCCACATGAAAATAAAAATATTTCCGTTGTAAATCAAAATCCTCAAAAGAAAAAGATGATTTAAAAATAAATTTCTAAAACATACAATCTGAAATCAAATTTCCTGCAGTTTGTTCCTTTGACTGATTTAAATATGTGAAGTTCCAATCTAGCCACTTTATTTATGAGCCTTCTGCTCTATGGAAGCCCCAGAAGACAGCAGATGTTATTTAGGAGAAAGAGGCGAAACAATGTACCATAGAGAGACAAAGCTTTCTCCAACCCTGTGAAATTCCCTCTTATGAAATTTTGATCTAATTTTTAAATGTCTAATTAAAATGAAATGTACAGAACCAAGAATGGCCTCACCTTTACTTGTAAGTCTAAAGTACATTTCGGAAACCCTTTTTTCTGGTGAATGGGTTTCAAGTCTTTACCAAGAAGTAGAAAGTGAGTAATAAAATGCCGCATACATTTTTCTGTGCTGTGTGTTTTAGTAAATATTTGTGACTTGTTAACTTTGAAAAAACAGTAGAGAAGTAGTGATAATTTGAGAACAAATAAGTGTACCTACTTATAAAATGAATAATAAGGATCACAGTTACGTTTATTGCATGGTTCACATGTAGAGAGTCTTTGTATCAAGTAGTGAATGTAGTAGCCATTGCTGGAAGGGGTTCTACCATTCCCAAATCAACATACATGAATGGATCAGAGGCTGATAGCTGATTACTGAAACATAAACCTGCAGTGTAGCTGAAGTAAATGTGGAGGAAAGTGGGTACGTTTTCCCTGGGTGGTATAAATAAGACACAGAATGAAGATTGGCCTCAATTAGATACATTTTCGATGTTCCTTTGTTACTACGTAGAATACAGATGACATATAATGACAAATTCAGCTTTAAAGATTTTATTCACTTATTATTTTACTCCTTTATTTGTTGACTACCTGATGCCTTTCATATACCAGCCAGTGTCTTCGGTGCTGAGGATGTGATGATGAATAAGGCAGACGAAACTGAAAATCTAGTGTGTGACATAGAAAAATAAGTAAATTAATACATAAAAGTTCAGGTAGCTACGAGAGCTCTGCAAAGAAGTAATGATTAAAAGGGCTAAACAGTGATCAGGAGGCAACTTCAGACCGAGTCATGCCACCGAAGTGCGTTTGAACTGAGGCCGAATAGCTGCGGGAGATGCTTCCTGGCAGAAGGAAAAGACGTATAAAGAGCATCAGGTGAGAAGATGAAAGATGCATCATGTAGTGACAGGAAGAGGGACAATGTGACTTGCATGGAATGAGTGAGAAAATGATGAGTCACAGCTAGGAATGTCCCCAAGGCACCCTCACAGAAGACTGTGTGAGGCACGGCCAGTAGTTTGGACTTTATTATAAGCACGGCGAGGTTCATTGAAGTGTTTTAATTGAAAGAGAAACTAATTCTGACTTGAAGTTTACTTGGTTTGGCTGCTGTGTGGAAAATGATTTGTTGTAGGTGGTGGTGAAAGGGGAAACGGTAAGAGGAGATTCTACCGTTGAGTCCAGTTGATGAATGATGGCGAGAGTGAAGGAGCATTAGTGCTCAGATTCAGAATACCTGTAGAAAGAGAGCGCACAGACCTTGCAGATGAGTTAAGCGTGGCTGTGGGAGGCAGAGGGAGAAAGTGTGGAGAAGAGTTTCTGTGTCCTTCGCTCAACAGCTTGGTGATGCTTGCACAGCTTAATGTAACTAGAAGGCCTGGGGAGGAACAGACTCTGGGGGATAAACAGTCTGGTTCTGCAATGTTATTCAACTGGAAATTTCAGAAATGCAGTTGAATATGTAAATAATGGAATTAAGAGATATTGAATGAAGAAATAGCTTTGAGAATAATGCACAAATAGCTCCTACACAGTCCTGGCATGGGCTGTCTTTAGAATAAATGTGTATACAGAAAAGGAAAAGTATCTCAGCCCTGTGTCTTGGATCACTCCAGTAGTTATTGCTTAAGCACAGGTGGATGCAACCTGCGAAGTTGTTGAGAGAGTTTCCCCTTCTCTAAAAGTCCATCCAACAGCACCGTGACCATGGTGCTAGGTCCAGGAGTCCAAAGATCCCACTTCTAATCCAAACCTATCAGTCAGTTCTACTCAGTCATTCCCCCTGAAGTTTTTCTACCGTTATTATAATTAAACCCTTCATTCTTTCCATGACCAAGGTCTGTCAGGTCACCTTCTGCCTTTCATTTTCTTCCCTATATAGTCTGCTCTCCATTGTAACAACACTTTTATCACAGTTGTAACATTACTGATGTCCGTGAATTTTCTCTGTTCAGCCTTGGCGTCCTTGGCTCTGGGTTAGTTTTTTTCACTTGGTTTCACCTTTCCTTGTCCTAAACTGATAATCACTGTTGCAGTAATTCAGAAAAACATCTTCGGCATCCATTACAAATGCTTGGTTTCTAGTCACAATTTGTAACAGGGACTTAGAGGCTGCTTTTGCTAAAAGCATTGACTCTTCACTTGGACTGGCAGGTATCTAGTGGGTAACTAAAAGCAAGACAAAACTGGACATCTCTGCCTTCATTTTGTAGCCTTTAAAACCTAAAAACTTAGTATAGGATTCCTGCTGTACTCTATACATAGACATGTTAATTATTTAAGGCATGTTCTTCTAGAGCTTGCTTATCTCCCCCACAAAGCTGGTGATGCCAAGAGTTACTAAGGTATTTTAAAGATTTTCAGGGACACAATCAACATACTGAGGCAGGAGACTAGGGCCTGGCAAAGCTGCCTGGGGAAACAGGGATGACCTATTAATTACTGAATCCCGGGACACATGCACAGAACAGTTCCTAAAACCCTGCTGTGGACTTCACGTGGTACGACAGCCCAGACCTGACCTCAGCTTGATGTTGAGCTTTCTGCTACTGTCTTTTTTCACAGAAGTTCATTCTCATGCTGTAGAGTATATTTTTTTCCCTATTTTTTTTCTTGGCCCAAACTCTCTCTGCAGAGCCTATTTCTTTTCCTACCTTTACTAAATATAAAACCTTGCTGCTGTTCATGCTTGTCTGGAACAATTCTTTGTTTATGACAGAAAGAAACGAGAAACCACCTTTACGAGGAGACATCAGCACCCCCAAACACTATAACAATACTGTCAACTGTCAGCTTTTACATTCCCCTTTTTCAGACCCCTTGAATGGTGGGTAGAAGTCTCCAGGCACCCCTCCAGACCCCTCAGGGGGAGCATTCCCCATGTTGGGAACTGAGGCTAGGACTTGCTTGTGAGTTGCTGTCTTTCTTTTCTGATCATTTCACACTCAAATTGCCACCCTATCTTGTAAATGCTGGTATTTAGGTTTTTCCTCTCTTAAAACAATGTTTCTCAAGTTAACCATTCTTTATCTCTTCTCTTCATTATCTCACGTTTTGAAAAAGTACTTTACACTTTCCACCTGAGCTACATTGCCACCTTTCCACCTCTTGTCTTTTAAATTATTAGCTCACTACTTTAATGAGTCCCTAATCTCCAGTTCTGTTCCAAGTTTTGAACTTTTTCTCCACTTTCATCTGAGTGCATCATGGCCACCTCCTACCTTTCTTTGCGAGAGTCTCTGATTTCCAGGACATTAACCTATTTTTTCACTTATTTCAAGCTTTGTTTCCATTGTACTTGTTCTTCTTTGTTTCTCCACACTGTATTTTTGTTGTTGTTGTTTTCCATAAATTTGTATGATTTTAGCTGTTACTGTCATAATTGCCATTGTTGTATTGTCATAGTAATCATCATCATCATCATCATCATCATGGTTGTTATGTTAGGAAATAGGGAAAGAGGAAACAGAAATACGAGCTCAGCAGGACAGATTTATGTCAGAGAGGAGCCACTCTAGCAGCAGAGACCAGACTGCCTGGTCTCCAGGCTGCGGGGTCTTTTGTGGGGTCATGGGGAGAGAGTGGAAGGGGGGATTGAGTGAGCATAGGCAATAATGGTTGCCAAGTTCAAGGCTTGGGAAAGCGCAAGGAGCGGTGCAGCAGGTCTGACAATGTTGCGTCCCCCATTGCAGCTGCACTGGGCGGGGGCGGTTTAGAGGGGTCTGTGATCAGGACGGCTACGGTCAGATTCCTTCACTTTATCTTCTCTTTTCTCTGTTAACAATTTGCTAACCCATAAAATCTCCCCTTACTAAGTTTATTCTCTACAGATTGACGGAATATTTTCTTGCATTTGTAGCTAACAGGTCTAATGTAGATAGTACAGTCGTGGATACCAGTTACTCTCCTCTACTTCCTGCTGAACCGCTCCCCTCCACTCACCTGAACCCAGACAGTGCCCCAGTGTTAGCCCTTCCATCTTTGGCCAAGATAAGAAAAACAAAGACCCCTGAGCCTGCCCTGGAAAATTCCAAACTCACAAACCAGGACACATGCATGCCTGATCTTCCTGCATGAGCTGCAGTAACCTTTCTTCACCTGGAGCTCATTGAAGGTTCCTGCATATAGTCTGCATCTCATACATCCAATTAGAACGGGGTGAATTATGGGAAAGGACCTCGAAGTAGACACATATGAGGTGACTCAGCGCCTTGTCAATCACACTGTCAGTCATGCTCTGTAAGACCCCATGGGAGGCACCTACACCTGAAGCAGCACTTGAAATTCCTAAACCCAGTGTCCTCGGCACTGGTGCCATTTTCCTTTCACAGGAATGAGCCCGCTTACTTGAGTGTACTATCTCCTTAATAAATGGTGCTGTTGTTGCCTTGCTGTCACGTATCATGTCACACACAGTAACAGGTTTATTCTATAGCCTGCTGTATGTTTTACTAGTACCTTAAAATTATTTAAAAGTGAATGCATTCCATTTTCTCAAAACTAATTCTTTTCTCCAATGTGGAAATGTTGATTTATAATAGCAACATTGTTTCAGTCACTTTTGTCAATGACTTCTAGAGAAATGATTGTGGATTTGTTATTGCTCACATCTCCCCGTTATTTCATCCACAAGTAGCTGCCAGGTGAGGTTTGTTCTCAGTGAGCAGCCACTACAGTAGCCACATGTCTAGATCCAAAATCTTTTTTACCTCTGGGTTCTGTGTTCTATAGTCTGTCTTTGTATTTTCTGTCTTGTCTATTTCCAGTTCTTCTAGCTTGGAGTTGTATTCTGGTTCCTAAATTGTCTTTGATATTTCTATTTTTTCATAATAAAATTTATGTTTCCATCCCAATTTTCTGCAGGATACTTCCACATTAATCTTTCTAAAACATAGGTTTATCTAATTTTCCAGTGCAAAAGGGCTCTCCATTGCTTGATAATTTATCTAAACCTGTCACCAGACTGGATCTGAGAGGTTTCTGAAGGTAAAATGAGGAACTTAATCCACCTTAAATGCAGAATATTTGGAGGTTTGCTGACTCCTTTTGCAGAAAAAGAATTTTGAGGACTAAGAGGCATGAGAAAGGTTTTATTAGGCAGAAATTAAATGATACGCATTCAAATAAATAGTGTGCAGGCCCTCAAAAGAGAGAGAGGCAACGTGTGAACTGAAACTGGGTATATTTAGGGGATCTGGGGGCATTTTCCAGATGGATGATCTAGGATGTGCATTCCTGCTATCTTTCAGGTTACCCATTTGGCAGGCTATGTCAGAGTGCAAACCATTTACTGTGTTTGAAGTTGAAACATGCTGCCCACTGATATTGTTGCTTCCTTGAGGATGGAGAAAGTGTAATTTATAGGTAAAAAGGAGGGGTCTGAAGCCCAATTTGCAGGTTTACCAGGTCTTTATGACTTTCAGGAATTTTTTTGGAATGCGTTTCCTGGGAGGGAAAAAGGCTTGAATAACTTATTGTGTCCTGAAGCTGCAGTTTTTCTTAAAAGTATAATATTAAATCCCCAAATTTCTTGTCGTCTGTCTTTTTTTTCTTCTCTCCTTCCTCAAATCCAACCCAAAGTGTGATTACAGTTTTACTCCCCAAATTTATTTCCCATTACTTTTTAATTTTTTTGTATTCTCCACACAGATTGCATTATCCATTGAATTCTAAGTATTTACTCCCTAAAAATATATTGTTCATTTCTCATATTATTTTCTTTGCTCAGGTATGGTTTATTCTGTTTTTATTTGTTGATATTTAAAAATCACCTTTCTACATGAAGCCTTTCCTGATTTCTTCTGACTTCTAAAAATAAAAATGATTTCTTCCCTTGGAAGAGTCATCTCCTAATTAAAAGACCAAAATTAGAAATGTACTAACAGGTGAGTGGTGATCATCTGATCTAGCAGGGTAAATGGTAAAGTAAAAGTCAGTTACTGAGTCTCTTAACACAGGATACCAAAAACTGAATGAGAATAGTTAATTCTGATACGTTAGAAACAAATACAAGAAAGCAGTAAATAATGCAATAGAAAACGGAAGCTCACAAAGGAAATGTCGGCTTTTTAGTGATGTTACAAAGCCATGTTTAATGGTTTAGCTGTTCCATAGCTAAATTTGCCAAATAGCATTAGGTTATATCTTGCCTTGAATTCTAGTTAGCTATGTCATTCTTGTTTTTCCACTCCCACCCCCAGCCCCTGCTTTTATTACTCTAAGAAACTCAACAATTCAGGTATCCTGCTCTACAACAGTGACTTGCCATCTTGGGGATTCTTAGTGGTCGGAGTAGAGATGGTTCAAGGGTACCTTCACTGTAGGCAATGTTAGAATCTGAGTAGATGTGTCAGTCAGATTTAAAGAAACTCAGAGGGCATAGCCACCATCTCATGCCCAGCCTTCCTCCTGCCCATGATATTAGATGGTATACATTAGCTCCTGTACTATAGTAGAAGTACTTTAAAGGTAGATACTAGCTATTACATTTATTATGTTCTCAGTTATGTCTCATAATATAGTGTATGGTACATAGATGGGACTATATAAATCTGTCATGACTAAATTGGTAGGCAATTTTGGGCAAAAGAAAAACCTTCCACATAGGTTGAGTACAGAATTAGGATAATTTTTCCTACTTGAATATGATGTAAGATTATATTCACTAATAAGTCTTCATCACAGAGTTTGTACTTTTCTTGGAAAATTATTCAACAAATTGCTGATTCTACTCTCTTATTAGAATGTTAAAATTTAGAGAATGGTAATTTAATCATCGTCATTAACCATGCCATTTTATTCCACACTCCAGAGTCTTCTAGTCCTTAAATTAATTCATGTGTGTATGTGAATATAATGAAACCATAAAGGCAGTGTAGAAAAAACCATGAGTGATTGTAATTGGTTGTTTAAGTTCCTACTAAAGAGAAATATATGCCCCATATAGATTAATTTTTTAAGTGACAAAATGAAGTATTTGAAAATATTTATCAACAAATATTAATTTCCTTAAAAAAAAGACTTGGTGCCTCTTAAAATCTTAGTATAGGGAAAAATGTAAAAGGACCTAGTGCAAATAACTTATTTTTAAAAATTGATATTAATAAAGGAGATCTATGAACTTAGGGAAAATGTAATAAGAATCCTCCTGACAAGCAAATTTCACATTTTTTATTCTAGTTTAGACAACCGTTAAAGAATACTACTATAAGGGATATTCACTACTGAAACACTACCCTGTATTATATATTGTCCTTAGTACACTGCACCCATATTAATGGCTGTTTGACACAATGAAATGCGTTGCACCATTATATATCTTTATACCCTTGCATGGAAAATACTGTTATCTTCCCTGGAAATAAAAAGAAACTAAAACGCTTATACTCACAAGCTAAATATGAATGTGGATTTCCTGACTCCAGTGACTTATATCATCACACACAAGCTATTTTCCAACCATAAGGTAGAATTCAATGTAGGATGCTATATGATATCTTCCATATTTCCTTTCCTCTTTCACTATTATCAAGATGAAGTAGTGCTATAGTTTGGACCTGAAATGGCCTCCAAAAGTTCATGTGTTAAAGGCACAGTCCCCAGCTTGGTGCTATTTGGAGGCTGTTGACCCTTTAAGAGCTGGGGCCTGGCAGGATGTCTTTAAGTCACTGAGGGTGTGCTCCTAAGAACAGTAGCAACTTAGCCTCTTCTCTTTTTTCTCTGTCTTTTGTATTCTGGCCACGAAGTGAGGACTTTGCCCTGCACACTCTCCCTACTATGGTGTGCTGCCTTGCTGCAGGCCCAGAAGTAACGAGGCCAACAAATCATGGACTGAATTTTCCAAAACTATGAACCAAAATAAATCTTTTCTATTTATAAGTTCATTATCTCAGGCATGCCCTATGGTAACAAATTTGATTAATGTAAGTAGGGTAAAATAGATACGACCTTTATCACTGAGAATGCTCTTCTATGTTCATATTCTCTCATTATGCCACTACATACCACTTAGATTTGAACATTTTTAATAAAATGAATCAGGCAGCAGACTGGTACTATATTTTGTTTCTATGAGCACAATGTTTATATCTTCCTCAAAGTCACATGTTGCAGTCTTAGCACTGTATGCATTTGGAGGTGAGACTTTGAGGTAGTAGAGAGTTAGGTCATGAGGGTGGTGCTCATCTAATGGATTAATGCCCTTATATGTAAACGAGAGGAAGCATGGGATCTCTCTCTGTCTCTGTATCTCTCTCTCCATGTGAATATACAACAAGATAACTATCTACAGGTTAGAAAGGAAGCCCTTCCCAGACTCCTTCCAACCTTGCCAAACTGAGAAATAAATGTTTGTTGTTTAAAATATCCAGTCTATCATAATTTGTTATAGCAAAGCATACTAAGACACTATTCCACTACACACACTTCACTGCATTCTTGTAATATTATGTTACTTGGGATATAAGTTTAACTTTTTCATACTAAGAGCAGGGATTAGTTACCCTCAACACAGTTTTCAATTCTGTGTCTCTTCTGAGTTACTTTAGGGGATTAATCCTATATGAGTGATCACGAAGATAATCACCAGTCTTTGAGACAGTTAGATACAGTCTACTTGACTCACCCCACAGGTGTCCACAGCCTTCATGGTCGGCTGAGATACGCTGCAGTACCACCTCTCAGCTTTAGCACAGTCCCTTTGAACTCATGGCCGCTTGGTGTAAACCCATCATTTATAGCTCCCTGTCGGAAAGCTGCTTGGGTAATGCCCCAGAGAAGAAACCCAATAAAGGCTTTGGCCCACGGGTCCCTCTTTCTTCCTCTGCTCCCCACTGCTACTTTAGTGCATGTGTCCTAACATCTAACCCCCTTCCCATTAGCCTTGAGAGCCCTGCTGCCCTCTTCCTCTGTGATCTGTAAGTAATAAAATGTCCAGTTATTCCATGGGTTTTGTTGTGCTCCTTTGTCTGTGCCTTAACTAAACTAAATGTGTCTAAACCTAGCTTCTTCCCTGGCAAGGGCCCTCTTTGAAAGTTTCTATCTGGATAGGAATAAAGTGGACACAGGTTAGGCAAGAGTTGTAGAGTATCTACCAGTATAAACATGTTTTTTGTGAGAGAGGCATGTGGTAACGCCTCAGATATTTAGGCCGTAGGCTATCCACTGGGATAAAAAATTCTGTGGAAAACATAATCTAATCATCCACCATCACATGCCTGAGACCCCTGTCAGGACAGGGCTAGAATTTATACCCATTCTCCAGAGAAAGCCCTCACAACCAAATTAGAAAATACTTGTAGTTCTAAAATGTACTGTATACAAGCATACACACAGAGACACAAACAGATTATCTATTTTGCGTAGCTAAAATTTCAAAGAGATGGACAAGTAAACTGAAAATTGGTATTTCTTAAAGCCACAGGAACACAAAGCAAATATAGTCAAAAAATTAGGGGAAAAAACCCCTCAGGTATATAACCAAAGTCGAATGCTCACTAAAAGATGCTCTAAAAATCAGAACGCCCAAAACCACTCTAAAGAACTTGCTACTTATAATTGTTGCCTTATGCACTGTCTCTGGTGAGCCCATCTCCTGCTAACAGATACTGTCTTGCCGAGAAGGAGGATTCTCTTTCCTGCTCTGTGGTGAAGGGTGTTACATGTAGGGATGCTTCATGCTGTTATGTTCGGTGGTGGACTGTGACCTGCTGTCCTGCTAGAAAATATATTTCCCGGCGATTGTAAGCCCAGCTACAGTAAAGAATTAAAGAAACCGAGTTTAAATTAAGAGAAGACAATTTATTTGGAGGACAATTTATTTAAAAGTGTTGAAAAAGGGGGAAAAGGAGATGCTAGATAGCTACTCAAGGAGTAAGGAGCATTTGAAGGCGAAATACTACTGGGCCCTTCGCTGTAGCCCCTTTTTTTTTGAGGTTTTTCCCTTGGGTTGGCCCTTGGAATCTGATTGGCTCTTGAGCTTGTCTGTCACCTCTGCCTTGATTTCCCCCAGCTCCGTGACCTTTGTCTTTCAGCAGAGGGCAAACTTATGGGCATGGGCGGGCGCTTTAGGGCTAGTTAAAGAGTCAAAAGGGAGAGTTTGCTTTCTGTATGTTAATCAGATTACCTGGGGCCTTCCGGAATTAGTCCCTGCCTTTATCTCTGTTGGAATGTAGCTGCTTTTATGCTTAATGTCTGAGGAGGCCTTGACCCTATCTTTTCCCTATCTACGGGCACTCCTGTCCCTACAATGCCATCAGATCTGAGTTGATTGCTGATAACCACAAATTGGTCCAAATCAAACTGTGAGTCTTCTGGAGAGGCCACCAAGTAAAAAGATACGCTATGCAGGCAAATCAAAAGAAAGGTGTACTGGCTATGTTGATATTGAACAAAGCATACTTTACTTCTGGTGTTGTAGGGTTTGTCAAAAGTAGTTAAAGGATTTTTGAGTGTCTAGGTTGAGAAAACTTTATTCACTGAATATCTCGTATACTATAAATAGAGACAGGTTTTTCTGCTAGGCGATGTCAGTGTGTCTGTCTTTGTATGTATGGCTTCATACAGTGGAACAAAATACTGGAGTCTTTTTTATAGGTACCTCCGGTAGAGATTTAAAATCAGAAAATTCTCTGTTCATATGCTTATAGCACAGTTGTGGGTGAGTTCACTCACAAAGATAGATTTTGTAGCCCTGCTTTCTTTCAATTTTAAAACTAAATTTGTTGGTATGCTCCTTTGTAGTCAGGTTTACAGGGAACACATTATTATTTGAGTCAGGTGGAGGTTGTACACAAAACCTATAGAATCAATTTAAGGAGCTAAATTGATTAATGATTCTAAATCATTAATATTTGTTTTCCTGTCCTGAAGAATACTAAGTGGGTCAGGAACAAATTATTCATTCACTGTAAATGTAAAACTATAAATTCAAGAATTTCAGAAAATCCCCAGTAGTATAAATCCAAAGAAATCCACACTTACATATATCATACAAGCTACTGAAAAGTCAAAATGAGGGAAAAAGTTACAACCAGCCAGAGGAAGGAAAGTCATTACCAATATAAAGACAAAAATTTGAATTACTTCAGAAACCTCAGCCAACAAAACAGACTGGTGAACAAAACAAAACAAAAGAAAAGATTTCAACCCAGGACTTTATATCTGGTGAAAATAAAATTTACTTCAGGAATGAAGAAGAAAAAAGAATAGTCCCAGATGCAAGGGAATTAAGAGAGTTCATTTCCCTTGGACTTACTTTAGAAGAAGTGATAAAATATTTTCTTGTGGCTGAAAGAAATGGTACCAGAAGCCACTTCGGAGCTCCAGGAATGAGAGGAAATCATAACAAATGATAAATAGCTGGTGTATGTAATATTGTTTTTCTCTTTAGTCCTTTAAAATATGTTTGGCACTTGAAAGCAAAAATTACAGTGTTATCTGGTGAGGTTTCAATGTAATTTAAATATTAACATGTGATGGCTACAACATAGGAAGAGGAGGGTAAAGGAATCTATAGTTGGTAAATTTTTTATATTCATTCGAAGTGATAAAATACTAATTTAAAATACTAGTTTAAAAAAGCCTATGACAAGTTAAACATACACTAATAGACTCACAAATAATCAGAAAATGATGTATCAAGAGATGGAGCCTAAGACATAATAGATTAGAATGCAATAAAATATTGAAGTGCAAAACTGTAACACGTTCAAGTAACACGGAAGGTAAAGAAGGGGAAATGTTGAAAAACAAATGCTGGTGAGGCTGCAGTAAAAGAATAAGCCTCCTGCATGCTTGGCGGGACTGTAACCTAGTACATTCATTATGGAAATCAATGTGGAGACTTCTCAAAGAACTAAAATTGTAAATTGAATATAACCCAGCTATTCCCCTTCCAGGTATGTTTCCCAGCGAGCTTAAGACATCATACTATGTGATATATGCATACCAATGTTTATAGAAGCACAACTCATAATAGCTAAATCCTAGAAATAGCCTGTATACCCATCAACAGACAATTAGATAAAGAAAATGTGTTATCTATACATAATGGAATATTAAGCAACCATAAAGAAGGAGAAATTTCAGACACTTGTAAGAAAATGGATGCACCAGGAAAATATAATGTTGAGTGGAATAAATCAGACACACAAGCTTAAATACCATATTGTATCTCTCATTTGAGTGAAGTACGTACAAAGAGCGTAATACAGGATGGACAGAAGGAGACAAGGGGCTAGATTTCTTGCAAATGGGAAGTGGTCCGAGAGAAGAAAGGCAAGGGGAGACAGGAAGGGGAAGGGACCTAATAACCTCAATGAACGTAAATATTATATGTCATAAACATGAGCTAAGATTAATAATAAGAAGAAGGATGAAAATGGGGAAAGAGGACTTAGAAGAACAGGGAGGGAGATGGGAGGAAAGGGAAAGGAGATTAATGAAAAGAAGCAAGTCGTACTATGTATATATACTCACTCCCCAAGATGATTGTAAACTGCAAGTACTGCAAACATGTTCAAAAAAAGAAGAAAAATATTTAGAAAACTGATAGGAAAAATACATTAAATATAAATAGCTTAAACATGAAAATTTAAAGACAGCCTGTTGGAAAGGATAAAATAACAATGATTCAACCATATCTTCTCTACAATGAGTCCATTTCAAATAAGCTAATGTAGGTAGATAAAAGCAAATACAAGTAAAAAGATACGCTATGCAAACAAATCAAAAGAAAGGTGTACTGGCTATATTGATATTGAACAAAGCATACTTTAGGGTAAAGAAAGTCATCAGCGATAAGGAGGAACATTAAGTAAAGATAAGAGTGAATTTATCAAGATATAAACTATCTTAAATGTATATGTACCTAACAACACAAGTTGAAAATACATGATGTGAACATTGATAAAATGTAGACAATTTCATGACTCTGGGCGGGAACCCCAGTATTTTGTTTTCAGTTATCACATGAACTAAAAGATACAGAGTGAGCAAGGTTATAGAACAGAGTGACACCCGAAGCCGAGTGGGTCTACCTGTTCATGACAGGACACATTTTCATATCTTATACAATAATTATTTCACAATAGTTCATAGGTCTAAATGGAAAAAAATAAGATTGTAAACCTTGTAGTAGAATATACAAGAGAAGATTTTTGTAACCTTCAGTTAGATCTTAGAAATATCTTAAAGTGACACCATGACACCAAAATCACAATCTATAGCAAAATAATATAAGTTTGACTTTGTGGAAATTAAAAAAAAAACACTTTTCTTTCCAAACAATAAGAGAAAGAGAAACTAGTCTGACCGAAAGTATTTGCAATTTGTATATCTAACACAGGACTAATAGAATATGTAAAGAATACTCAGAACGCATTAGTAAGAAAACAGTTTTTTTCAGTGTTAGGGATTAAAGTCAGGACCTTGGGCTTCCTAGCCAAGTGATCTGTCACTGAGTTACATCTCCAGCCCAACAATTTGGTTTTTAAAATGAAGACTTGAGCAGACATTTCATCAGAAGAGGATTTATGGAAGGTAAGCATGTAGAAGTATATTGAGCATTATGAAATAGAAATTAATATCAGGATGAAATTCCACTACACACTTATTAGGATGGCAAAAATAAAAGCTATAGACAAGAGCCAAGCAAGGATCTAGAATATTCATATTGTTAGTAGTAATACAATATGACAGGAACTGTATTCCACATAAAGGGTGGCAGATTTTTATGTTAAACATGCACTTATTCTATCACTCCACAACCCAATTCCTATGAATTTGCCATAAGAAAATGAAAATGTATGTGCACACAAAATCTATCCCTGGAGGTTTACAACAAATCTTTCTACGATCCCCAAACTGAAAACAATGCAAATGTCCTTCTGTGGGCAAATAGATAAACAGTGGTATACCCATACAATGGCATCAACAGCAAAAAGAATAAACCATGACTATAAACAACGGGATGAGTCTCAAAGTCTGTATAGTGAGTAAAAAAAGCCAGAATCCACAGTTTACATATTATATGATTCTATTCCATTTATATGGCATTCTTGTAAATATAAAATTAGAGCAATAGAGAAGATAACGGTTGCCAGGACTGTTGGCCGTGGGTTGGATTTCTTTTAGAAGCGTAAGTATCAGGAGAGGATATAGATCAAGATCTTGGGTCAAATATCAACTTAGTTACTTCTTATCTCTTTGACCTTGAGTAAATGACCTGAACTTCTCTGCACCTCTATTTTTCCAGTTTTAAAATAAAGCTGATATCAGGACCTACTTCCGAAGAGGGTTGTCAAAACTTGCTTCAATCAATGCATTTTTTAGGTGTTGTGGACACATGGTGTCTCTCTATTGTGACGGAGGTTAGAGGAAGCCATACATTCAGTAAGATTCCTAGAATATATGAATTGTACACCCAAAACATGTTTTATTTTATTAATTAAAAAAAAACACGTCAAGCCTGGGGCAGTAGCTTAGCGGCAGAGCACTTGCCTAGCATACACAAGGCCTCGGGTTCAATCCCCGGTACTTCCAAAAAAACAAGCCAAACACATTGAGGTAAAGCAAATGTTGATATAGGTCACCAACCTGTAAGAAGATACACTACACAAAATTGTTTCACAAACTTAAGCACTAAATTTTTGTATCTTGTTTTAGCTGAACGTATTGAAACAGTAGAGCAAAGACTTTTGGAAATACACCTTAAGAAGATATTGCAGACTCTTGTGAGAACAAATGAGTTAATTTAAAACACTTGGAAAGTAATATGACTCCAAAGAATTATTTCAGAATCGTTGGCATTATTGCAGGTTAAATTGTCATAATCTCATTTGAAATGTGTGCTGAGGCTGTCAGATAACTTGGCCATCTGTTATTTGAGGTGCGAAAAGGTTTAAGTGCAATGCAGCATTTGTTCAGGCATTAGTTTTACTGTTCATAAATAACAGAAAGACAATCTAGAAAAGAGAGGCCATGAGTGAGAAATAAATCTCAGGTTGGCTTTATGCCTAGGACTAATGAAGGAAAAGAAGGTGGGCCAAAGAGAACAATAATTCAAAAAGGACTAGTGTATGGCCATTAATTTATTTTATTCATGGGGTTCATGACCCTGAGATATCAGACCTGTGACCAGTATTGCGGTTCGTGGAGTCCACAGCACCAGTGTCACCTTGGGGACCCTGTAGAGGTAGAAAATAAATCACACACACATACACATGTGTGCACGCGCACACACACGCACACACACAAAGTAATTTTTTTTGACAATGACATTGGCCAACTGCAGCAGCCAACTTCCTGTCTTTTACAAGCATATTGGCCCAAAAGTCACACTTCAACATTCAAGACTGATTGTACTTTCCTTTAATAAAACATGACATAAAAAGGACGTTTCGATAATTACATAGCTTTTCTTGATATTCTTAATTAATTCCTTCTATATGGTGCAAAAAAATTAAAACAAAAATTGGCAACTAGATGTAGTTACCAACTCAATTTTCTTGGCTTTCGATTTTGTAAAAAAATAACCTCTACGTAATAATCCAATATTTGCATATGTTCGGAAGTATAACAAACCAAGAGGTACATTACTAAGAGCAGAACTGGAGTTAGGAGCCATAATGACAGCTCTATGAAAGATATTTTACATATTTTTGCTGGAAGAGAAAAAGATTATAAAATTATAGATATAAATATCATAGCATCTTGTTTCTTTAGTTTCTGGAAAAGAGTCTATAAATGTTTTGAAATATTAATCATATATAGTACTTTATGTTTCTTTTATAGGTTTCCACAGGCTCTTCCTTCCATTTAGACATTTATAAAAGCAGACATCCAGTGGAGTCAGTAAACTTATGCTTAAAATCAGGGTTTGCCTTTGGTGTGTGCACTTGGCAAATAGGATTTGCCCTTTACCAACTTTGGTCCCTTTACTTATAAGGGGAGAGTAAAGTCTGTCCAGCGTACAGGACCAAGGAACTGGGAGGATCCACTGGTATACTAGCCTTCTCGTTTACCTACAGAAGTCTTTCTGCTTCTTAATTCCTAGTTGTGTTATAGCGCTAGGTATTTGTGTCAGTTCTTTAAGGATGTACAATACTAGAACAATGTGTGGATATGAGTATGCAAGATATAGAGCGTACTACTGTGCTGTATACACCACTCGTGCTCTGTACTCAAAAATGGTCATTCACACACATCTCCATTTCCTGCTCCAAACCCTCACTGGTTTTGCAACACTTCACGGAGGGATGCGAGAGAAGGCCTTGGAATAAGAGCACTTGAATCATATCTTAGGTTACTAATTTCCCTCTTTCCTAGTTGTCTTATAGTGCTTAGATGAAGTATCATTTCCCTGAAGATATTTTCTCAATCTGTAAAGATGGGTCCAATCTCCCTTTAATCACCAACGTAATTCTCCATATGTTTTTGTTCAGAGGACTTATCACAATCATCATAAAATAATTAAATTTGTAATTCATCATTTATTGTCTCATCTACTAAAATTCTTATTCTGCATTTTCAGAATTTAGCAAAACGTCCAATAAATATCTGTGAAACATTTTAGGAACCGGTAATAAAGATAGGTGATTACCTCAAATACTCAATTTGATAGAAAGTCACATTTCAAAATGTCAAAGAACCATGATTTAGAGTATAATTAAATTATAAATATCAAATGAGATAAAACATGAAAAAGTATGTCTTTACACCTAGGTAAAACTAGAATATTGTGATTGTATAACCTAATCAATTTCCATTGGCTAAAAAAGAAGTTTATGTCCTGTAAAATTCTTTTAAAATTCATGCACTTTCAGAAATCATGTAGGCTGAGGAAAACTACCACAGAAGTCTCTATACAGATTTAATTTTAGAACATAAACTATTTTTTTCACAATATTTTTGTAGCACATGTTTGAGGAAGTATATTAGATAATTATTAAATAATTTGCCTCTAGTCCAAATCAGACTTGGATAAAATGATGCACCTCCCATTTGAGGTGTATCTTGGAACAGGTTTTCATTAACATCTGGTATTTCCCAACTCACTTTTCTCATTATTAAAGCCAGTAAATGGCTCAGGTTGAGATTATTCTCAAAGGGTGTTTAGAAAAGAGCTGACCAGATCTGCTTATTACTTTGCTTTCCGAATGTTGCCCAAAATATCCTTTGGTAATCAACGCGTGACTAACATTCTAGAACCTATTAAGAAAAAAGAATTTGGAATCTGCTATGCACTAGGCTTCACTCTTAGTGGAAACTGTTAATTAATTTGCTAAGAAACCTTTTATATAAGGGATCCTATTTAAAATATTCATTCTTCCTTGAAATTCAGTTCAAGTACAAAGTTTGCTTTCTCAGACAAACTTGTATATGTTCTCTGATTAACCATGAGTTCTGTTTAATTCGAAACTCTTTCCATTTATTCTTTTCTTTTGATGCAATTTTGACAGTTTGGCTGTAGCAACTAACTGTAATTTTCCATGAATGCTTATGTATCCACCATTTATTGGGATTTTTTAATCCCAATAAATATATATATATATAGGACAAGATTTGACAGTATGTATATACATACTGACAGTATATACATACTGTCAAATCTTGTAATCTTGACTCAAAGTCAAGTAAGCACACAAATGATAAACTAAAAATCAATAAACTGGTATTTCTATGTGGGTGATAAGACCAAGTTCCAGAATTTACCCGACATCTTTTGGTGCTTGTAAAGCCTTTAGGAATCAGATTAGATGTTTTCTTGTCCTGAGGTAATCATTTAGATTAAAATGTATGATATGATGTTTTTGAAGCTTGAAGAAATAGACATTGTAATTTATTAGATCTTATTTTTTCAGCGTATGCCTTCCTTTAGCATATTACATTGAGTTGCCCTCAACACCATGTTTGGTTTCCAACATGCAACGGCATGTCGCTGTGCTATTCAACGAACCAACAATGTATCAAATGACATTGCAGAACCAGGTGGATGCCGTGTGAGGGGAGTAATAGTCCTTCCCCTTTGTATTTCTTACTAACATGGGAAAAGGGATAGTATCCTGGCAGAACAGAAAGGTAATGCAATTTGAGGTCAGTCAGTTGTGGATTTGAATCCTAACTGCTCCACTAACTGCCCCGAGGTTGGTCAAGTTAATTCTTGGTGCCTTCATGTCTTTCCATGTTAAATTTCTGGAATGCTATTGTGAGTGTTACACGAACTCTTGTTTATAAGGAGTTAGCAGGAGAGGAGGCATTTTCAACTTCTCTCAGTGTTTCAGTGGTGCCCGGCTTGGTGCTTTTCATAAGGGCAGAGTGGCTGCGTGTGTCTGTTTTACTCTATGTTTAGTAAGTGGCGACTTTGTGGCTGTAACACCAAATTAAATTAAAACCTAATTTAAACAAAACAATAAACCACCAAGTATCTTATTAGTGTTTCACTTTTATGTACTGGGTTGACGGATAATCATGAAATAAACCCACCAGCCAAGATTGGTTGGCGAGAAAGTTCTGTGAAAGATCTTTTCTTCACCAGTGTGACTTTTCCTCTTAGTCCCCTCTCAGCTGAGGCCCTGGTGGTTCTGCCTGGTTGGCTAGTTTTCCCTCCCACATCATCTCCCTCCTGAGGGGGCTTTCTGATTCCTTTTCTAGGACCCATTCTCTCTCCATATGGCTCTCAATTGATGGCCCAGTATGCCTTCCTGAAATGTACTGTCCACATGCCATTTGCATTTGAAAAAGCATTTTGGAAGATGAAGTTGGCAACATTTTGGAACATGGGTTCTTTTTTATTTTACTGTGGCATATTTATGAAAGGGTTTTAAAAATTGAATTCTAATTATAAGAGATGTTATAATGAGGAAAAAAGATCAAATAATTTGTGGAGAAATAATGATAAAATAAAGCAGACTCATTTACAGAAATACTGCTCAGATCCCTTAATAGGCAAGGTGCATGATATAAAAGGGGACAGTAGATTTTACACAATCATTAATTCAATATTTATTCAGCACCTAGCACATAGAAGGCATGGTTCTAGGTGCTAATGATATAGTATTGAATAAGATAGACAAAAACCTCTTTCACAGGCTGCCAACAATTTGATATTTAGGCTTTTGTTGGTGGTAAGGAGAAGAGGTAGAAAATAAATTTGTAAACAAACATACAAGATACTTTGAGATAATATTAAATCCTAATAGAAGAATAAATACAATGAAATACTACATATGAAAATCTCTGATTGAGAAGAAAGAGCCCTATGGAAGCCTTGGGATAGAATTACAGAACGAGGGAAGAGCCATGGTAGGAATGAATTTGGCATGTTCACTGTGTTGGTCAGCTTTCTGTCACTGCGACAAAATGCCTGAGGCGATTAATTTATAAGGAGGAAAGATTTGTTTGGGCTCATGGTTTCAGAGGTTTCAGTCCATGGTTTCTTGGCCTGTTACTCTGGGCAGTAAATCATGGTGAGAGCATCTGAGAGCGAGTACACCATGCATTTGGTGGGAAACAGAGTGAGAAAGAGGAAGGGCTAGGACTGCAATATCCTTACTCAGGGTGTACCTCCAAAGACCCCGCATCCTTCCATTACACCTCACCTCATAAAGGTTCCATTGCAGTACCACAGGCTGTGATCACATCTTTAGCTTATGGGACATTTAGGGTCATTTAAGATCCAAATCATAACACTCACCATTGCATAACACTGACTAGAAATCTCTTTTCCCGAACTTTGCCTAAGGAGAGTGTTTTATAGACAATATTTCAAGACAAAGTGCTCTACAGTTTAAACAACCACATACTATTTCAAGCTAAGTCCCTCTCTGGTTTCTTTCATCATCTGCAGAACAGGTTATAGTACCTATCTCATATAAACTTTTTAAAAGGACCCAGGCAGAATGCCTCGTACATGTAGATAACCCATAGATGTTAATTTCTTTTTAGTCTCTCTCTTTTTTTTTTTTTTCTTTGGTGCCGGGGATCGAACTCGGGGACTTGGGCTTGTTAGGCAAGCACTCTAACAACTGAGCTAAATCCCCAGCCCCTCTTTTTAGTCTCTTATGCTGAAAATATGCAAAGAAAGATGATACTTAGGATATATATATGTGTATATATATATTTGCACTCTTCATCAATGTTGACTGTTGAGTATTATCCCCATTATCCTCATGTCATAATCACTTAATCTTATTATTACTAAACCTGGATTTCATGCTAGCATCATCAAAGTAAAAAAAGAATATAAAAGCATAAGGATTTTTATTTGTGTAATATAATATAAACTCTTTATTTTTATATGGAATGTTCTTAGGAACTTACCATTGGATTCAAATAAAACTTTTAGATAATTATAATTTTTTCTCTGAAAATGGACATTAGTCATAAATGTTTGTATTAGTAAATAGAAATGGTGTTCTCTATAAAAATACAACTACAGATCATTGGTCTTTTAATTCCATAGAAATAAATATAATCTCAGGTATCTAAAGAGAATCATCTTTTTTTAATAAAAAATATTAATCTTTCAGTTTATAAAAGAGGAAAACATTAGGTGAACATTTTTAGTGACTCATTTTCCAGTTTCAAAGAAAAGTTACAATGGAGAACATTTTAAACATGAACAGAAAATGATCTGTCAAAACAAATACTTTCATATGACTTGTAAAGAACCTATTTAGAAGAATTATGAAGATTTGCCTAAAAAATTTAACTGAAATGTACAGTATTTTAACAAGTTTTACATGTTTTATTTTTATTACTATAGGCAATTTAAAAGTAAAATAAGATTATGCTTAAGTAATTTGTTTTCATCCTTAACTGCCACAGAATTCATGTGGGGATTTTAACAGACAAATCAGTCAAATAGAGGAAAAATGAACAAAATGGAAATCGAAAGGCTAGTATGAAAAAGGAAAAATGCAAAAAGCCAAAAGTTTCTTAAAAATAAATGAATGCATATTCATTATTCAAAAAGAAAAGTCTTTACAGAAAAATAGATCGTGTGCTATCACAAATCCATACAGTAGTTCCCTCTGCAGGGGTGGTCATTAATAAGAGAATATTTTGAATGCTTCAAACTATTTGGCATACAAATGAATATATTGCTTCTTTATACAAATGAGCATATTGTTAAACATAATAGTTTTCACTATGGTTTGAAAAGATCTTGATCAGATATAGACCCTGCTTCTCTTACTGATAACTGCTTTTCTATTTCATGGATTCATTGCAGTATGCTTTGCTAATGGTAAGCATTTAATTGTTTGTAGTATTTTCCTATTATGAGCACTGCCATTTGAAATTGTATATATGAGACCTAGAATGTTGTTTCCTGATTGTTTTTGTTTCTTAACATCTGCAGAACCCTATGTACAACTAGGTTAATTGGGGTGTAGACAAAATGGCTAGGACACACCCTGTCTTACTCTCTTTGCATTGCTATAACGAAATGCCATGTATTGGGTGGCTTACAAACAACAGCAATATATTTCCCACAGTTCTGGTTGCTGTGAAGTCCAAGATTTAAATGCTGACATTTTATGTTGGGTAAGGACCCATTGCCTGGTTCAAGGAATTAGCATATGTTGTATTCTAATCTTAAATTCATCAATAATTTCTATTGCTCTTGGATTAAAAACACACATCTCCCTGTGTCTAAATTAATCATTTGCCACTCGTCTTCCCCAGATGATCCAGTCACACTGCCTCCACTTGGTTTCTGCAACACTCTAAACGCATCCTACTTTGGGGCTCTTGTGCTCTGTCTGCCTGTAACACTCAGCTCTTGGGTCTTTCCATGCTGCCACTTGTCCTCCTCCTGGTCTAAGTATCACTGCATTACTGAGATCCTAATCTGTAAAGCAGCCCGTCACCTTCATCGTATTATTCTACTTCTATATTGTTTGCCTTACTTCAATTAATGTCTTTTACCTTAAAGTCTGACTTACCCAGTATTAATATTACTGTTATATTTTTTTGAATAGAATCTACATACTTTATTTTTTTCCATTCCATGTATTTTAACGTCTAAGTGATTTTGAAAAGCAGAATATTAAACTTTGGATTTGTTTTCTCTTCCAATTTAAGAGATTATACTTCAGTGTGACTATTAAGTTATCTATCTGTCTATCTACCTATTTATTTATTTATTTATTTATTATTTGAGACAAGGTCTCACTGTGTAGTCCAGGCTGGTCTTGAACTCACTGTGTAGCCCAGCCTGGCCTTGGACTCACTGCAATCCTCCTGCCTCAGCCTCCCAAGTGCTGGGATCACAGACATGCTCCACCATACCTGGCTAAGATATTTACGTTTATTACTTTGGATTTACATGGTATTGTCTGTGGTACTTTTCCTTTGCTTTTCTCCCTCTCATTCTCAGTGTCCTCTTGAGTTAACCTTTTCTATTTCTACACTTCATCGTGCTAATTTTGAAGTTATAGACTGAATTTCTGTTCTTTAGCAATTTCTCTCAATTTAACAAATATTTAGTCATACAAATTATGAGTCTACAATTCCTTAGTGTTTCTGTCTCCTTCCTACACACAAACAGAGCCTTACAATACATTACTCTCCTGTTTAAAATTCTTATGTGTATTTTTTTAAGAGTTTAAATTTTATAAAAACACTAATACTATGAGCCGTTAAAGTACCCAACATAATTTTTTCAATATTTTTACTTAATGATGTTTTAGTCTCATATTTTCATACTGTTTCTCTGTTCTTACATTATTAAAAGTATTTGAATGCTGGACGGGAGTGTAGCTTAATGGCAGAGCATGCATTAACCCTGTCTGAGGCCCTGGGTTCAATGCACAACACCAAAAAAATTTTCTATGGTTGTAAACTTACTTGGTGTTTGTATGTTTGAAATGTCTTTATTTTGCTTTTCTGCCAAAATGACTATTTAGATGAATATAACACTGTGTTCTTTTCCCTTAGCACTTTGAAGATACTGTTCTATTATTTTTTAGGTTTTATTATTGGTGTTGAGAAATCAGCTTCAGGCTAATGTGCAATCCTTTGTAGATAATCTGTTTTTGTCCTCTGGTAAATTTTAAGAATTAAAAAAAAGTGTTGTTGACTTGCAGTTTTACAGTGTGTGCCTAGTCTACATTCATATTTATATGCCACTTAGTTCCTGGAGGAAACGTTTGATCTAAGAATTTGTGGTTTTGTTAAATTCTGGAAAATTCTCCACTCTGTTCCTGTCAAATACAGCTTCTCTGCTATTTTCTGTCTTCTCTTGAAATTCTGATGGAATATACATGGTGGATATTCAATCATTTATCCATATATCTTCATGATAATTTTCGTATTTTCTACCTCCTTATCTAGGATTGATTTGGAGATAGCATATCACTTCTATTTCTTCTCTCATGGTTTAGAGTTTACCTTTTATATGTATTTTAATTCAGTGGTTATTATCCATGTTCCTAAGTACAGATGTTTGTTGATTTATGTGGGGGATGTGTCCCAAAGAACCCATCATATGTTGAAAATATTGTAAGTTAAGAAGCAGAATGGCTTCAACAGCCGAAGACTGCTGTCTTGGCTCCCAAGTCTCCAAGTCTGAGGTGAAGGTGGCAGCAGGTTAGTCATTCTGGAGCACTCTTGGGAGGGATCTTCTCCAGAACCAGAGTCCCTCCTGGCTCTCTGTGGCTTTGCTGGCTCTTACTGGCATTCTTGGGTTACAGAAGCATCATCGCGGCTACATCTTCATCTGCACACGATGTTTTTCCTGTATGTGCGCATGTGTGTGAGCCATGTGTGTACATCTCCCAAATCTCCCTTTTTGTAAAAACACTAGCCATACCAAGTTAAAGCCTACTATTGGGACTTCACTGTAACTTAATGATTTCAGTAAAAACTCTGTCTCCAAGTACAGTTCTCCCCCAAGGTACCAGCAGTTAGGGCCTTGACACAAGACTTTTGAGAGAGACGCAGTTCAGTCTGTAACACATAGCTACAGGGAAGTTCCTTGAAATCGCTTCCTTTTGGACTTTTAAAACTTACCCAGGCTCTTTATGCAACCATCAGACTGAGTTCAGACCCTCATCTGAAGTGAGAGTTTTGCATGTTTTTGACTCACAAAAATGAACTGTGGACCCCAAACTGAGCAAATACTTAGCCTCAGCTCTTCTGTTTATCATCTGTTCTAAGATTTTTATCTGTCCTTATGACATATTTTCTGTAAAGAATTGTGACGTGTGAACTAACACCCAGGTTATATCTTATTCAATTACAATAAGAATGCTAAAGGAATTATATTTTTGGAACAAAAGTTCACATAAAGGAGTTAGAGTCAATGTACCTGGAAAAAAAAAAAACAAATGGCAACTGGTGCATGGGATTACTGTAAATAGGAGCAAGGTATATTACAATATATTTCAAAACTTAGTACTGTAATTAAAATAATATGGTTCTGGCAAAAGAGACAAATCAATAACCCAAATATAAATCTCAGAAATAAAAACAAAGCTATGGAAATATTTTGGAGATATTCTTGGGTTGCAATTAAAGGTTGCAGAATAAATATGATTAATTCAATAAGTGGATATATTTGATAAACTGTTAAAAAAGTAAGGTAGAACTCTACCTTGTGCTAGTTAATACATTGATAGTTAAGCACTAAAAGTTAATAAAATTACTGGCAGAAAACAGTTCAATATTACTTAGAACATGAGTATGAGAGCTGAGTTTTAGAGAAAAGAGAAGCCATAAGAAGAAAAGAAGACATATTTTTAAGTGATCAGTAGATTAAGCGAAAGTTAAATGGTAAAGTGAAAGATCTTAAATGATTGCTGAACATTTACAAATCTTAAGAAAGAGACTGATACACACAATGGAAAAATGGGCAGGCAGTTCATGAAAGTGACTAAAAATAATAGTGAAAATACAGTAGTGTTCTCTCCCAATCGGTGGTTTCATTTTCAATGGTTTTGGCTTCCTGTGGTCTCTAAAGATTAAATGGAAAATTCCAAAAATAATTCTTAAATTTTAAATGAATTTTATTACAGTATATTATTTTAATTTTTCTGTTTTTAGTTATTTTCATTAATCTTATTGTACCCAGTTTATAAATTCAACTTTATCATAGGTATTTAGGTACAGGAGAAAATGTACTATCTGTATGGTTTGTACTGGCCATAGTATCAGGCATCTACTAGGCATGTATCTCTTGTTCATAAAGGAGGATTACTATACTACAGACTAAAACAGAACAAAATAAACACGTGTAAGCCTGTGTAGACCAGAAACACATATTTGTTGGTAGGAGAGTTAACTCGAAACAGTCATTCAGGTAGATACTTTTCTAGCACAAGACAATATATGTATAACTTTTAAACATGTATATTCTGTGAATTTAATGAAACGCAAATAAAAAATTTATAGGGATTACTGTAGAATATTATTCTTAATGGTATTAAATATTAAAATTATAGTCAAGTGTTACATATATAATTTATTATATCACTTATGGGACATCCATGAAATATAATGACTAGAATAAAAATCGTGTAGAAGACCAGCATATATCAGTGTTTAACTTTGGGTAATAAATTATGTGTGATGTTCTATTTCTGCATTTTATTTTTGCACTTTAAAAAACTTTCTACAAAGATTATGTATTTCTTTTCTAATGAAAGGAAAACAACAATAGTTTTAAGTAAATATTGTTAGTAAATTTTTTCTTAAGATCAACCCTCTCATGTTATTATTGAGATATTTTTTCTCCTTTTTAATCCTCAGTTGAAATAAAAAAAAAACAGTTAATTGCTATTTTCGTGCAGTATATCACTGATACATTACAATCCTTAAGTATTTTAGGACTAATACTGACTTCAGACTTCTTGCATTTTAAATAAATTAGCCAGTTCTTTCAACACTTTATCTTGCGTGCAAGTCTTTCTGATCATTATGGATTTTTTACTGTGAACGTTCTGACCTTTTAGACAATCAAGCCTTTATTACAGAACCAGGTAAAATACAACACTTGAAAAATTGTCAACATGGGAAATAGGAGATCTGCTTCAGAGAAATGCAGTAGGGGAAAGCCAGTGGCTAATGATATAAGAATCACCATGCACCTTAGTACTTTGGGGGTAAGCCGTCCTGTGTCTGTATCTTTTGCCAACAGATGGGGCTCTTGGGAGCAGAAAGAGTTTGTATAACTTCCTAAAGCACCTAATTTATTTCCAGGGACTGTTTGATGCCTTTAGAGAGTTTGGTTCACCAAAACACAGGTCCCTTTGCTAATAGTAACAACAATTAAAAATCCCTTTTAATTTTTTTATAGTTTACAATCCTAATCATTTATTTTCTACTGTTTACATATCAAGTTTGTTCAGTGTTGAAATTCTCATTTTAGGAGGTTTTGAGGATTGTCAATTTAGGCATGTTTATAGGCTGCTTGGTGAATGCAAGTTGGATAAGCTGACACTTTTGGGAGCCCAGAAACTTTGCTGATGATCTAGATACAGAGAACAATAGCTGTTTGTGTAAAAACATGTTTACTGACACTGAAGCGCACTTCACTTGAGTCTATAAGTTTAGGACAAATCTATCATTGAATTATAGAACTGGAATAGGCAACTGTATAAAATTAAGGGGTTGGGGATTTAGCTCAAGTGGCAGAGTGCTTGCCTAGCAAGCACAAGGCCCTGAGTTCCATTCCCAGCACCCCCCAAAAAAGTTTAAGTATGTATTGTATAAAATATCAGTATATTTTTAAGAAACACAATTAATCAGGAGTTCTTCCAACTTTTTATTTCATGACCTGTTTTCTAATACATTTTCATGAGAAAATACAATATGTGCTTTATTACAGTAACATATTTATATATTATATTTAAAATGTAATATTTATAAAATTTTATGACAATGATTTGAAGAATTATTAGAGTTTGTTTATATATAATGTATATTTAGATAAATAATATTACTCAGGTTTCAGGTTCTATATCCATTTAGCAGCTTACACAAAAATATCTCAGTTAACTAAATCTTTCATGTTACTCTATGATGCTTAATAGTCTTGAAATTAGATTCTTCTAAACTAAAACGGAATATGTAGTTATAAATTAAAACTCCTTCAAACTGCATGTATTTTTAATTACTTTTTTCTTCTGAGAAGTTTTAGATGGTTAGTAAAAATGAGACGAAGGTACAGAGTTTTGCCATGTCATCTTACCCCCATGCACATGTAGCCTCCCCATTATCAACGTCTGCCACCAGAATAGTACATTTGTCGCAGTTCGTAACTCTGCATCGACACATCATAGCCATCAAGAGTCCATGGTTTCCATTAAGGTTCACTTTGGGTGTTGTGCATTCTAATGTTTTGGACTAAGGTATAATGATATGCAGCCACCTGTACAGGACCGAGCAAAGTGTCTTCATCATCAGAAGTCTCCTCTGTGTTCCCCCGGCTTGTCCACTTCCAAGCCACCTGCGTTTCCAGCTGCAAACCCCTTGGCAATTTCTTATTGACTCCATAGTTTTGCCCATTCCAGAATGTCACATAGGTGGAATCATATAGTATGTTTCCCTTTTCAGACTGGATTCTTTCACTTAGTACAGTAATATACATTTAAGTTTCCATCATATCTTTACATGGCTTGATGCCATTTCTTTCTAGCATGGACTAATAATATTGGGTTGTCTTGTACCACAGGTTTGTTTTTTTGGTTTTTTTTTTTTTTTTTGTCCATTTCCTTATTGAGGGTCATCTTGATTTTTTTTTAGGAGTTTGGGCAAATTTTACCAGAATTGCTAAAGTCATCCATTTGCAGGTTTTGTGTGGGCATATATTTTCAACTTCTTTGAGTAAATAAAAAGAATTTGATTGTCCTATCACATGGTAAGAACATATTTATTTTTGTAAGAAGCTGCCAACTTGTCTTTCAAAGCGGCTGTACCATTTTGTGTTCCCGTAACTCCACAGCAATTGATGCTGCCTGTCAGTGTGCTGCGTTTTGTAACTCTAGTAGGTGTGTAGTGGTATTTCATCACTTCAATCTTCGTCTCCCTGGTGACACAAGATGTGACACCTCTTTTTGTTCTTCTTTGCCATGAAGGTCTGTTACTCATTTTTCAGTCAGTTCTTTAGTAGTCTTATTGTTGAGTTTTAACATTTTTTTTTTTATATTTTGGAAATAGTCCTTTACCAGATGTAATATTGCAAACGTTTTGTCCCAGTCTGTGGATTGTCTTCTTATTCTTTTTGATATTGACTTCTTCTGTCAGAGTTTTGTAATTTTAATCATATAGGTCTTGTAAGTATTTTGTTAAATTTATATCTCTGAGTGTTTTATTAATTTAGGTGCCAGTGTAAATGGTATTATATTTTAATTTTATGTTTCGTTTGTTCATTGCTAGTATATGGAAAAGCGATTCCTCACCGTCCCATAGAAACTCCACCAGACAAGTTACTCTGGTTTTTCAGAAGCTGCAGGTGGATATCTATGTGTTGTGTTACAATGTCAATGATGTTTTAATTGTTTTTCTTGTATTATATATTTAAATGGCAACTTTTTTAAATTAGGAATTTAAGTAGAAAACTCAATGCACTTTTTTCTTTTGTCGGTGTATATTGTTATAGTCTATGTGATTCTTGTGATGAAAATAAATGTTTTCTTTACAAATGCAAAAAAAGAAAATTGATTGCCTTTTATATACTAACCTTTTATCTTTTAACCTTGCTATAGTTGCTTAGTAAATCTAGCACTTTTTTGTAGACTCTTGGATTTTCAGTGTAGAGGATCATGTCATCTGTGAATAAAGACAGTTTTATTTTTTCCTTCTCAATTTGTATACCTTTTATTTTATTTTGTTTTACTGTTTTATTGCTGGGTAGGGCTTTTAGTCAGTAAGATGTTGTGAATAATTGGTGTGAGGGATATCTTTGCCTTGTTCCTTATCTTAGTAGGAGAGTTTTTAAATTCTCATCAGGAGGCCTGATGTGTTCAGTAGATATTTTTGTAGATACATTTTACTAAGTTGAGAAAATTTCTTTCTATTAATAGATTTTAAAAAGTTTTTACCATAAATAGATTGCAGATTTTGCCAAATGCTTTTTCTACACCTGCCGATATAATCATATGATTTTTCTTCTTTAACTTGATGATGGGATAGATTACATTTGATTTTGAATGTTGAACTATACTTGGGATAAATCCCACTTAGTTATGTTCTACAATTTTTATAAATCTTTAGATCAAATTTCTCACATTTTGTATATATATACACGCACACATATATACATTCATATATATGTATATATGTATTCATATATAGAGTCAGGAGAGATATTGGTACGGAGTTTTATCTGGTGTCTTTCTTCTTGGTATTCAGGTATTGCTGACTTCATAGAATAAGTTCAAATGCGTCTATTTTCTGAAAGAGATTGTAGCAAACTGGTACAATCTCTTCCTTAAATATTTGGTTGATTTAATCAAGGAACCAATCTGGGCCTGTTGCATTCTGTTTTAAAAGATCTCCCACTACTGATTGTATTTCTGTACTTGATACAGGCCTTCCAGGTCATTTACATCTTTTCGAGTTGAGTTTTGGCAGATTATGTCTTTCAAGGAATTGGCGTACTTCATTAGATTATAAAATATTTAGGCATAGAGTTGTACATAGTATTCTTGCATTATCTTTTTAATGTCCATCACATGTGTAATAATGTCCCTTCTCTGATTTCTGATTTTAGTAATTTGTGTCTTTTCTCTTTTTCTCTGTAAGTTAGCTTACCTAGCTTATCAATTTTATTGATTTTTTTCTCACAGAACCAGCTTTTGTTTTCAGTGATTTTCTTCATCGATTTTCTGTTTCAATTCTATTGATTTCTCTTCTAATGCTTATTATTTTTTATTCTGCTTACTTTGGAATTGATTTGTTCTTCTTTTTTAGTTTCCTAAAGTGGACCCTTGAGTTACTGATTTTAGGTCTTTCTTTTTTCCTAATATATGCATCCAATGCTATAGGTTTCCCTCTAAGCACTACTTTCAGTGAATCTCACAGTTTTGATATTTTGTATTTTCATTTTCATTTAGTTCAAAATATTTTAAAATTTCTCCCAAGATTTCTTCTTTGGCCCATGTGTTATTTCGAAATGTGTTGTTTATTTCCATGTATTTTGCAGGGCTTCCTGATATCTTTGTGTTACTGATTTCTATTTTAATTATATTATTGTCTGGGAGTAAGTATTTATTAAGGGTGTTTTAGGGATTGGTGGTTTGTCCTCTCAGTGAGTGCTCCATGTGGACTGGAAGAGTGTCCTAGTTTTGCTGTTGTTGGATGAAGCAGCCGATGGGTGTCGGTTACATCCATTTGATTGGTAATTTTGTTGTATTAAACTATGTCCTTAATTTTCTGCGTGCTGAATCTGTACATTTCCAATAGAAGGGTTTAAAGTCTATAACTATAATAATACATTCATCTCTTTTTCCTTGGAGTAGTTTGTTTTCACCTCACAGAGTTTAAAACTCTATTGTTAAATACATACACATTAAGGTTTATTATGTCTTTGTTATAAATTTGCTGCCTTTATTGTTATATATTCCTTTCCTTCCTTTAATTAGTGCATGTTTATATTTATAATACCTAATACTGATGTTGTTCGGGAGAACTAGCACATGCAGGTGATATATCTGGATCATTTTCAGTCTCTGTGTTGCTTTTCTTTATTCCTGATAGTGTTCATCATTTTGATGTCTGCTTCCTCTGACATTAATGAAGCTATTCCTGTTTATTTGAATATTATTGGATGGTGTATCTTCATCCATTCACTTTTAATTTATATTCATCTTATTATACAAAATAAACTTTTCATAGACAACATATGTCTGAGTCTTGTTTTTTAATCTACTCTAGCATTTCTTTTAATTGGTGCATTTAGACCATCAACATTCAGAGTGATTACTGATAGAGTAGAATTTATTTACCGTAGTTGTTACTGTTTTCTATCTGTTGTCTCCACTTTTTGTTTCTTTTTTTGTCCATCACTGTTTTTGCCTTTTGTGGTTTATTTATTTATTTATTTTTATTTAATTTTTTAAATTTTTACTAAGAACATGTGTTGGTACATTATATACATAATGATCATAATCAACATGGTTATTTTGTACCTGTACATGATGTATCTTGGCTTTCTCCCCTCTTCCCCTCCCCTCCCTTCGATCACCCACCCCTCTCTATTTGCAACAAGTTTATTAACACTTTTCCATTTTTTTCCCTTTCATCTTACTTTTCTTTTAACCTTCGTCTTTATCCCCCTTTTCCCTATCTAGTTCTCCTCTCTTTTGAATACTATCTCTTTTTTTTTAACATATCATATCACAGTGATATATACACAACCATGTTCATAGCAGCACAATTTGTAATAGCTAAGTCTTGGAAACAACCTAAATGCCCAACAACTGATGAATGGCTAAAGAAGATGTGGTTTTTCTACACAATGGAGTACTACACTGCCATAAAAAAGGATAAACTAAAGCCATTTGTATGTAAATGGATGTTCCTTGAGAACATACTATTAAATGAAATAAATCAGACACTTATCAGTGCACATCAAATTGTTTCTCTGATATGAGAAACCATAAGTATAAATAAAGACAAAGGGGTATAATAGATACTATGTTAAAAAAAAAAGTATTGTGGTTTTAATTGAGCACATTTTCTCTCCTTTCTTAACACATCAGTTTTACTCCAGTGGTTGCCATAGAATTTGCAGTATGTGTTTAGGACTAATCCCAGTCTACTTTGAAATAAGACTACACTTATTTGAAAAGGACTAAAAAAGGGTAGTGTGAATATATACATAGTACATACATAAGCATACATAATTAAACATATGGCTTTTATAGTTTTAATAAGCTGCTAATTATTAGATGAATTAAGGCAAAGAAAAATAAGGTTTTTTAACCTTTACTTATTCTTCCTTACATACTTTATTCCTTCATGCAGTTCTTAGTTTCTGGCCTATATATTTTTTTCTTCTCTTGGAAGAACATCTTTGAACATTTCTTACAAAGCAAGTCCACTGACAGTAAACCCTCCAAGTTTTGTTTGTCTGAAGTAGTTCTTGTTTCTTTTTCATGTTTGAAGCACAGTTTTATAGAGTACATAATTCTTGGTTGGTGACATATCTTTTCCTCTCATTAATCTGAATATTTCACTCAATTTACTTTTGCTTTCATGGTTATATGAAGACGTGAGATGTAATTCCTTCTTTGTCTTTGTTCTCCTACAGTCAAGGTGAATTTTTTCCCTCAGGATTTTTTTCTGACTTTTTTCTTTTTTTCTGACTTTTTTCTTTTTTTTTTCTTTATATTTGATTTTATATGGTTTGATAAGCCTAGGTGTGGTTTTTTGCTGTGTATTTTTTTTTTTTTTTGTTACATTTACCTCACTTGATACTTTCTGAGTTTCCTGGATCTGTGGTTTGGTGTTTGACATTAGTTTGGGAGAAATTCTAATAATATTGTTTCAGGTATTTCTTATGTTCTTGTCTCTGTTTTCCTTCAGATATTCCCTATATATGCATCTTATACATTTTTTTATTTGCCTCACAGTCCTTGGCTATTTTATTTTCTTCTTTCTTTTTCCTTTGACTTTCAATGTTTGAGATTTTTATTGAAATAGCCTTCAACTCAGGGATTTGTTCCTCAGCAGTGAGCACTCTACTAATAACCCTATCAAAGCCATTCTTCATTTCTGTTTCAGTGTTTTAATCGTCAGCACATTTTTTTTTTGGTTCTTTATTATGAATTTCATCTTTGTGTTTACATTGTCCATCTGTTCTTCTATCCTCTCTACTTTCTAATCATAGTCTTTACTATAATAATATTTCTTTATATTTTATTCATTTCAAATTATTTTATGTTAAAATATTTTAAAAATATAGTTTTATTGAGATTTAATTGAAAAACATTGAATATATTTATGGTAGACAAGGTGATGTTTTGGTTTAGGTATATACATTATGAAATGAATACCGTAACTATAAAACCATTAACATTCTCACACTTCTTACGTTTCTCCTTTGTTGTTGTGAGAACATTTTCTTAGCAATTTTCAGGTGCACTATAAATATATTACTAATTGTATTCACCATGATTTTCAGTGGATCTATGGAAATTATTCATCCTAAGCATAGCTTTGTGTTCTTTAATTAGCATGTCCCATGCTGCCCTCCCTCCAGACCTCCTCCCTCTCCAGACCTCAGGCCCCAGTAACTGACATAAAAGTACTTTTCCATTCTGTAAATTCAACATGTTTTAAATTTCACCTATAAAAGAGATCATGGAGTATTTGTCTTTGTATGTCTGGCTTATTTCACTTGAATAATGTTTCCTGGTTTCATATATGTTGTGTTAAATGGTAGGATTTTCTTTTTGAAAGCTGAATAATTGTCAGTTTTCCTATATTTTTATCTAAGCATGGGTACTTAGGTTGATTCATATTTGGCTCTTATGAAGAATGCTGTGATACACACAGAAGTGCAGTTATCTCTTTGACATACATATTTCATTTCCTTGGATACACATCCAGCTGTGGGACCACTGGATTGCATAGTAATTGTGCATATAATTAAGGACATTTCTTGTATTGTTTTCCTTAGTAGGAGTACTGATTTTACATTCCTCCAAATACTGTGTAAGAGTTCTCCTTTTTCCACATTCTCACCAACACTTTTTCTTAACACTAACCACTCTAACAGTGGTGAAATAATATCATACTGTGGCATTAGTTTGCATTTCTCCACTTATTAGTGAAGTTGTGCATTTTTACACATACTTGTTGGCCATTTGTCTTCTTTTGAAGAATGTCAATTCAAGTCCTTTGCCCACTTTTTTTTTTAAAAAATGAGATTCTTTACATTTATTTGTGTTTTGAATGTCTTTCATCCATATTTTGTAATTTTCAGTTTCCAGAGAATCCTTCCCCTTTTTCATTAAATTTATTCCTAAATGTTTTGTTCTTTTGAGCCTGCTAGAAATGGGATTGTTTTTGAAATTTATTTTTGGATAGTTCATTATTAACTTTTAGAAACATACTAAGTTTTGTGTGCTGATTATGTATCCTGTAACTTTCTGGAGTATGTTTATCAGTTCCAACATTTTTTCTGTGTGTGTAGTTTTTAGGGTTTTCTATCTATTAAGATCATGTCTTGTGAAAGCAGAGACAATTTAGCATCTTTTCTCATTTCTTTTTCCTGGCTAATTCACTCTGGCTGGAATCTCTAGAACTCTACTGAATGGAAGTACAAAAAGTGGGCATCCTTATCTTGTTTCTCATCTTGGAAGAAAAGCTTTTGGCTTTTACTGATGTTAACATGACCTTTATTATACTGAAGTAAATTCCATCTATCCCTAATGTATTGAATATTTTACCATAAAAACTTGTTTTGTCAAATTCTTTTTCTGCATCTATTCAGATTGTGTAATTTGTACCCTTCATTTAATGGGATGTATCACATTTATAAATATGTTCGTTGAGCTAGGCTTTCACTGTTTCATGGCATATGATCCTTTTAAAGAGTTGTGTAATTGAGTACACTGCTATTTTGTTGTAGATTTTCCCAGCTCTTTCATCAGAGATTTTATCTTACAATTTTTTTCTCTTGTAGTGTCATGGTCTAACTTTAGTGTCAGAATACAGAAGTATTCACTTCGCTTCAGTTTTTTGGAAGAGTTTGAGAATGACTGACCTTAATTACTCTTTAAATATTTGGCAAACTTCACCAGTGAAGCTATCAGATCATCCCTCTGCTCCCCAAACTGGGACTTGAACCCAAGCCCTTTGCACTGAGGTACTTAACATCCCCAGCCCTTTTAAAAAAAAAGTGGGGGTTTTTTTTTTTTTTGGTGTGCGTGTGTGTTTTGTTTTTTTTGAGACAAGTCCCTAAATTGCCTGTGCTGAGCTCAAACTTGTGTGTGATCTTCCTGCCTCAGGCTCCTAGTGTGCTTTGATTATTTGATTATAGGCCCATGCTACTGTGCCTTTGGACTAGAACTTTACAAGTACTTTGAGTTTCCCCTCAACCTTATTCTGGTAGGACAGAAAGGCCAGAGAGAGAGCTGGAGTTGGGTAATTTCCTTCTCCCACATGGAGGCCTAGGTCAGCCAGAGTTTAGTGTTTCCCATTTCCACAGGTTATTTAGCCTCTGATTAAAATAGCAGATTAGGATCTGATTTACTAGCCTGTCCTGAGGACAGGCTTAATTATGCATAGCATGCTCTGAGTCAGGGTTGGTAGTGCATACCTATAATCCCAGCACTAAGGAGGCTGAGGCTGGCGGATCATTGTGAGTTCAAGGCCAATTTGGGCTACATATTGAGTTCAGGGCCTCATAATGAGACCCTGCTCAACATAATGAGACCCTGTCTCAAAAAAATCCAAACAAACAAACAAACAAAAAAAAAGAATAATGTACTCTGAAGTATTCCAAAATGGTTTCCTTTTCTTCTCCCTTTAACAGGCATGAGGGGAATTTTTCCCCAGTATTTATTGTGAGAGTCTTGTTGAGCTCCTGGAAATAAAATTTAATAAACTGCTGGGACTTCCCTATGACTTAGTCTCCTTGGCGTTCTAACTGTTGAACTTGTTCACACGGAGACTCCAGCAATTCACTAATTCCAACTCAGACTTTCCTGCCTCGGCACTGATATGCAGGGCAGTTTTTGCTCACGAGTCCTGCTGTGACAAACTGCAACTCTCGGTGTTTGCGTCCCTCTCTCCCTGTCCTGGGTGCAATGGTTGCCTGCATCTTCTCTGTCATGGATGCAAGAAGAGTTGTCCAGTTTGTGGGCTGACCAGCTTTTTATTTGTCATTTGAACAAGTGGTGACTTCTGCAGTCCTAACCTTCAGACCCAAAAAACGGAAGTCTGTGTGAAAATTCTGAAACTCGGATAATTTCTATTTAGGTAACAGAACAGTTTGGTTTTTGTGGCTAAGAATCTAATTTTTTTTTGAGCTTATATATAATTTTCCCTTGGAAGTTCAACAATGTTTACTATCTTGTTTATTGATTGTTAATATATTTTATGTAAATAATATATTCAATGTATAAAAAGTCACATAAAATAAAAATTGGAAGGTAGAAAGGTAGTCAGGGAATTTTTTTAATAGTTTTTAAACACTAGAGCAATTGGATGCTAGGCCTTAATATATCCAGGTTATTTTAAGTTTATTTAAGTTATTATGATGGGTAAAGATCATCGAAGGCCTGTTTTTACACAGATGTTTCCATGAGTTTTTAATATAAGCACAAATGTTTTTTCATTCCTATGTAACCTTGAGTAAGGACAATGAATATTCTTTTCCTTTAAGAAATGGGCTCCTGGTGTTTTAGAATTTCAGGCAGTGATATAAATTTGAAATGTTCTCACCATCTTTTGGCGTCAGTTTTTCTGGCTGGCTAGAACTTTTGAACATAATCCTGCAGGTTTGGCAATTTTCCACCCTTTTGCATCTCACCTTCCTATGGTGGAAGCCAGAAAACTTGATTCACAACTTCCTTTGTGGCTGAGGCCCAGATATGGGTTCACATTGCCACCAACCAGGCATTTTACTAGGAGAACTCAGCCCAGAAGTTAGTATTCTAAAGGAGGATTCAGTGTGCTGAGCTGATTTTGATGGGGGAGGATGATGGCAAGAGCATCTGGCTGGGCTGGTGGTAGCAGATGTTTGATCTGGGTCCTTGTACTGAAGGTGGATTCTGACTGGAGCCAGGAGACATTGCAGTAAAATCAGGTAACTTGCCATGGAGACTAGTGATCTATGTTGCTGGTGAGTGGGAGAGCTAGTGGCAGAGGCTTGCTTATCAGCCAGTTCTGTTATTTTAGACCATTATTTTCACAAGTTTAGTCATAAACCTGTTTCCCCACTCACTTAATATCCACTTAATAAATCGTCTTTTTGCTTGACCAACCACAGTCAGTTGCTGTGGTTTGCAGCTGAGAATCTTGTCACAGATCACAGATTGTTTCTTATTGCTTTTTTGTAGGAAATTATTTTTCTGCACTCCAGACTTGATTTTTACCTCTTCTCATAGCATATCAGTTACACTGCTTTTTAATAATGTTTTCACTGGTTATCTAGGGTTAGGGTTATATATATTTTTTTTGTTGTTTGTTTGTTTGCTTTAGACAGGGTCTTGCTATGTAGTTCAGGTTGGCCAATTTACTGTGTAGACCAGGCTGCCTTCAAACTCAGGGCAATCCTCCTGTCTCAGCCTCCCGGATGCTGGGATTACAGACATGCATGACCACAACTAGCTCCCTTTATATTTTTCAAAGCAATCTATGTCCAACTTCAAGGAACACCATCCTTGTATTAAGTCAGTTTCTGTTTAAAGATACCTGAGGCTGGGTACTTCATAAATAAAAGAGGTGTGTGCAGTTGACAGTGTGAGAGGCTGGAAGTCCAAGGTTGAGTGGTCACATTGTTCAACTTCTTGTGAAGAGCACATGGGGGGTGATTTCATAATCTCAGGACTACACGTGGAAGAGATCATGTGGCAAGACAGGAAGGCAGAGCTTTAGGGGAGCCAGTCTTCCTCTTTATATAATGAGCAACCTACTCTTGGAGGAATTAGCTCCATGAGAGCAGCACCCTAGTGGTCCAGTTACTTTGCACTAAGACCAGTTTCCTCAAGGGTTTAACCGCTTTCAGCACTGCCCTGCTGGGGACACGAACCTTTGGGAACACACTCAGATCACATGCAAACTGTAATGATCCTCCTTCATTCATGTAGGTAACTAATAAATGAGTACTCCCCAATTCCTACCATAGTCTTTCCCTCTCCCTCTCTCTCTCTTCACATTTTTCACTTAATATATTTTAAGTATTTTCCATGTACAGTAATTATATTTTATTTTAAATGATGACTGTTATCATTCTGTTACTTGTGTTTGTATGCAGTAGTGAACTGATCTGTGCTTGGACAAGATTGCTTCTAATTTTCCAGTGTTATTAGTGGAACATGCCTGTTTTAGTTACTTTTCTCTCGTTGTTGGGACAAAATACTCGGCACCCAAAGTTAGGGGAAGAAAGGTTTATTAGCTCACAGTCTGCAGAGGTTTCAGTCTATAGTCCGCTGGGTCCGAGGCAGGGCGGCATGGCAGAGGCAGGGCGAACCGCCATGGCAGACCGGCAGACCTGCAGCCCACCGGCAGCAAAGCAAAGTGAGGAAATGCAAGGAATGTATACAAATAAGCAATGCAAACAAGCAGCTAGTTAGCTTCTTCCTGTATCTTATCTAGGCTACCTGCCCTTAGGGTGGGTAGCACTCCCACCCTTAATTTTAGTTTCACATCCTTGATCCCAACAGAACCATGCCAAACCAATCAGTGGATTAATTTAGTAACCGCACACTCTAGATCCAGCTATCTCTTACCACATGAGGCTTTGGGGGGACATCTAGACACAAACCATAACAATGCCCTTCTTCCCCATAAAATGAGGTTTTGGCAAAGTCTTTTCCACTAGAGCATAAGCTTTTGTTGTGGAGGACACTGGGGATATTTCATAATCATTATTCTTTTCTCCCCCTGCCAGAGCCAAGAGAAAATCTGTCTTGACTCTTCAACATAATATCCTGGTAGGGTTTATAGAGGTAAAACTCAAAAAAATATGATGTCCTTCTCAGACTGCAGCCCATGAAATTTCCGATTCTCATGCGAGTTTACATTCATCCTCCAGAAACTTTACTAAATTACTATGTCAGAGTTCCTGCCATTTGATGGCTCCTGTGACTTCTGCCCCAGGTGAGGGACTCACTATGGGGATTCACCTGTCTCTCCAGATTTAGGGGTGGTAGTTCGGCCTGCAATTTCACATCTCTGAAGAGTCCAAGAAAAGCTATTGATTTTTACTTTGTTACAGTCTTTTTTCTTGTTGATTTGGCAAGCATCATGACCGAGAAACTCCTGACATGTTGTAGCCCAAACTACACATCCGTGGATTTATTTTTTGTGCATGTAAAGAATAATGTTTTGAAAAGATTTATTGAAGAAAATATATTTGTCTAATGCATCTTTAGTATTGGCAAAGTAATATCTAGAGATATATACTGGGCAAGAGATCAGATTAAATTTTAGACCAGACACATAATAGAAAGTCGAACTTGTATAGTAGGCTTCCTTATTCAGGGGACATATTTTCTAAATTTACAGCTACCCTTTAGCGTTGTAAGGGAATTGGAGGAAACCTTTTTTTCCTAATTGTTTTTGCAGTGCATTGGATCACTAATGGAATTGTAAAAGGGCTCACAAAACCTTCTGTGCTCACAATTAAAACTTTTCATAATTATCAGAGTTCTGTAAACCAGAGGAGTGAAACCAAAACGTCAGAGCCTCCTCCATAGGTAGTTTCCAAAAGAAGGTACTACTTTTTCCTAATCAATTATGTACAGCTGCTTAATTTTCAAGAACTACCTTCTCCTGTTTGTTTGACTTCAATTTAAAGCTACAGTTTTAGAATTGTGCTGTCTGCGGGACTAGGGGCTTCTTACTGAGCATCACCAACGTTTGCGCTGTGCTTTTCCAGACCATTAGGGACATTTTCACATCTCTCTTGCTCACGAAGACTTGGGCCACTATGGTCAGCATGTTGTGGGGCCAGAAAACATCCAGGACCAGCTCTCCAAGAGGCAGAGTCAAAAAGGTTACTCATTTTATTTGACTAATTTAGAAGACATATGAAAGAAATCTAATAATACTTAATAAAGGGAAACTTCTACTAGACACACTGAAATAACTGGAGACATATGAAGCTATCATTTACCTTCTCTCTCTTATCTTGGTAAATAAATTTAATATTTCAGGTCCATTTCTCTTTTGAGAAGAGCTTTATTTCAAAAATTCTACCCAGAGTTAAAGCTTAAGTCCTGTTAGTGGTCCAAAATGCCTGTTAACAGTGAGCGCACCTCCTGTTTCTGTCCCCCTCGCTGCTTCCTTTGTTATGGTCCCGATTTAGAATGTCCACGAAACTCTCATGTACTCAGAGGTGAGGCTTTGGAAAGTTGACTTGATCTTGGAATCATCAGTGGACTCATCAGTGGACTTATCTACTAGTGAGTTTAACAGCCGAGTGTGTCATCAGGAGTTGGAGCCTGGTTACAGGTGGGTCACCGGGGCATGATGTGGAAGGGTGCGTCTCCCACACTAGTTCCTCCCTTCATTTTCTGCTTCTTGGCCACCACAAGTAGAGCAGCTTTTCCCCATCCAGGTCCTTCTACCATGTCATTTCTTCCTTGGAGCCAGGTGACCAAGGACTGTCATTGTGAGATCAAATAAACATCTCCTCTAAGTTGTGGGTATCAGGCATTTTGTCCCAGTGACAAGAAAAGTAACAAATGCATTCATCTAGCCATGGATTTCTTACAGTTTCTGCAACACACTGTACATGTTCTTATTACATGGCCTTTGTACGGACTGTGCCTTCTGCCTGAACTTATTTATTCCTAATAAATGCACGTGTCACTTTCTCACTTCTTCCAAGTTTTTATTAATCAGGCTTTCCTTAACCTTTACTTTATTTCCAGTGTGCTCACCTCTGGTTTTTCTCATGCCTGTGAATCTGATCTTTCTTTTCTCTATGTCACATATTCTAACATACTAGTAATATCTTTATTTTCTTTATTATTTACTGTTAATTGTTCCCTACTATAATGTAAGCTTCATGAAGGTGGTATTTTTCAACTTTTGCTAACTCTTGTATCTATAACAGTGCCTAAAATGTAGTAGGCACTCACTAGGTCATTATTGAATAAATGAATGGCCAGGCCTTTATGCTGCGCCCTCTCTGACGGACAACAATGATTAGTAAGTCAGATCTTTTACTTCATAAGGAAGCCAGGGAAATATTGGATATTACTGGTAGAAAGGACAGTATGTGGGAGGATGTTTGCGTTTCCTCCAAGTAGAGCTGTAGAAGTGAAAATGGTTCAAGGATAAAACCTGAAGAAATATTCCCAGGGAAAAAAAATAAGAAGTTTTGGCAGTTGGTTGGATGGTGAAACATGAAAGAAAAGTATATAATGACAGAAATGTCTGGGCTGGAGATATAAATATGGGTTCATTATTCATTGATAATTGAAGTTTTATGCCTTGGTTGAGATTTTTAGAGAGAGGTAAAGAGGCCTATGATAAGCAAAGAAGGAACCCTGAGAACAACTTAAAATGCTTGTGAAGAAAGACCTAGAAAAGAGAATGAGGAGGTGAATTTGGAAACATAACAGGAAAACCAGAAGTCACAGGAGGAAAGGTCAAAAAAAGAACAATCAAGAGTGACAAAGACTGCAGAGACATGTGCTTATAATGGGGAGATAAGAGAAGAAATTACCAAAGATACTGAGTTAGAACTACATATATAAATTTAAAAATAGCTATATTTTAAAGATATGGGTGTCCATGACTTTGGGAGCAAAGATTTTGAGAAATAAACTTATAATTAATTGTAGCTCAGGCAGTTCAGTCATAAAAGTTTCATGTACTCTTCATTATACTGCAGTGTTATCTTGTTCTTCTTCTTTAATTTGAAAAAGGCCATATAAAGGCTATGTTTTCATAAACTGCCAATTGATTGACTTTAAAGAATGGATATTTCTAGACTCCCTCAGACACGTAGTAGAGACAGATGCAGGATGAGAGCTGCAAAAGTAGCAAGGACAGGGGAAGTTACATGGTTTCCGAGAGTCTAGTGAGAGATATTAGAAATTGAACACAATGGGAAAGCGTCAAAAAGTGTTAAAAGACTTCTGAAGTCAGACAGGATGGCACACACGAAATGTTCCTCATTTTGGCTATGAGTTGGCTGGTACTAGAGGTGGGACACAGGGCCGTCCTTGCTGCAGCCCTGGAGCTCAGCATCTTTTCTTATACATTGTAGGCACTTAATAAATAGCTGCTTAGTGAAAGTAGAAGTCTAGGCCTGTCCCAGGAATATCTCAGGCAGGGGAAAATCAGGCATGCAAACTCTAAGGCCTGGAAACTTCCAGGGTTTTGGGAAAGTGAGTATCGCCTCAACAGAGAATGGCGAGTTGGATTTGTAGAGTAGAATATAAAGTTAGGAGATTAAACTTTGTAGGAAATGGCAGGCAACTTTGATTTAAACGAAGAGTTGTGTTAGATTTGCATTTTAGAATCATAGTAATGACCTAGATGGATCAACTTCCTAAGGAAGGACAGAAGCAGCTGAATCCACAAAGGTACTGGGAAAAGTCCTGCAGATCAACAAGGCAAATGAAGTGTTACGCGAGCCAGTGCAAGAGAGAGATTCGATTCAAAGTTAGGGAGATGTTTATTGAAACCCCTAAAACTGCCATTAGATCCAGGAGTCACTTTAGGATTGTTAGCTTTGCTCTTCCTTTACCTTGTGGAAGCTTGATTAAAAGAGGTTGAGCAGGGAAAGGGAAATAAGCAAATGGTGGAAGTGCATTTACAAATTATTTCCAAGAGTTTGGCTGGGAAGAGGAGTTGGACACAGAATTATCATACAATTTTCAAATGCTTATATGTTCCAAGGAAAGAAAGTTTAATATCTTTATATAACCACTAGTGCAAAAGAGCTGGAAAAAGACAGTAAGAAAACCCATAACACAGGTGGAAGTGTAACAAACCCTAGACTGCATGGGAGGAGAGGGAGTCACAGTGGCGTGGAGTCACAATATAGCTGAGTTTGTACACGGCATTAAGAAACAGATTGCTGAAACACGGGCTTGCTGTTGGCCAAAAATGTAAGCAAACATTACTAAAATTCATTAAGCAATTTTCAATTACAGAAGCTGTGGTTGAGAGTGTAATGTTTAAATTGGACTAAAGGTACCACTGAGGCCCATAATATAATAGTTGGACTAAAAGTAGATTTATAAACTAATGTTACCATTACTTCCTTGAATATTGACTCTTATTTGCATCTTAATTATTAAAATAATATCTTCTGGACAAGAGGATTATTTTCAGCATTTTATTTATTTTCTTGAAAATGAATCAATAAAAATTGACAATGCGTATGTATACCTCTTTTCTAACTTCTCCGCCCACAGTAATTCTCTTTGTTTTAATAGTCATTCCTGTAGTTGTTCCTTTTTGAAATTACTTTACACAAACGTAATTATATTATTGCCTCTAAGAAGGACAACACTGTCACATTTCATACAATCTTAAAGCCATCTAATAGACCATGTTTTACCTACCAGTCTATCGTAATTAAGAAGTACAAGAAAATCACCAGTAGTAAAACAAAAAGTTTAGGAAAATGCCTGACACATAAAGGTCCCTCAGTAAATGTTGGGGGAATCCAAAACTTCGCTGGAAGCCAGGCCAAATTAAGAACCAGCCTCTGGCACAGCTTGACTCCTCTGTGACTCTGCCCTTGTGCAGGGTACATCAGCGCTCTTGATTGTGGCCCTGCAGCCTCAGCGCAGACATTAGCAGGCTCTAGCAGGGGCAGCCCTGAGGTTGGGAGGACTGTGCATGGGGCGCCTTGGAGACTCAGCGGTGCTCCTGTTGGTGAGTGTGGAGGCTGGCTCCTGTAACTGAGAAAAAGTCACTCTGGAAGGCTCGGAAAGGAAATGACAGATGCTGCATCATTACCTGAGAATTCATCTGTGAGGGCCAGGGAGACAGGGCTGCGACATTCCCAGAGATATTAGTGGAGAAACTGGGGCAAAGGAGTTTTGGATGTTTGAAAAGTAGAGGCAGAGAAATACTGTGCCGTGGCTGGCATTAGTCCTCATGAAGGATGGCCAAGAAAACAAAGCCTTCATATTTATAAGTTTTATGTTCTTCTTTCTCTCCTATTTCTTTTTTTGGGGGTTGAGTGCCAGGGATCAAACTCAGGACCTTGTGCTTGGTAGGCAAGCACTCTACCATTTAGCTAAATCCCCATCCTCTTTCTCTCCTATTTCTTTTTTTTTTTTTTTTTTTTTGGTGGTGCCGGGGATCGAACTCAGGCCCTTGTTGCTTGCAAGGCAAGCACTCTAATCACTGAGCTAAATCCCCAGCCCCTCTCTCCTATTTCTAAGTTCTTATCCATTTAATATATTAACTTACCTGTGGTTAACACATGTTATTGAAATAGTATATATAATTATATACATATAATAATTATATATTATATAAATTACCATAGTATTTTATAAATGTTATAATATACATAATATATAAATATATAAATTATATAGTACATAATATATAAATAGCAAAAATAATAAATACAAGTTACATAATAAAATAACCTTATTAACTCATGTTATTATAATTTAATACTTAAATTCCACTTTCCTTCTTATCCATATTACTATTGCTAGTATTGCTAAAATTGTAAAAAAAAAATAATGATAGCAGTAATGTATCTTAGAGTATGCTACTGACTATTTGTTAATGATTAATTGATAGTTTTATGGGAATCCTCTCATTTCAGTCTTTAAAATATAACCCCAAAGAAAGGTAATGCTCTTATTTTACAGATTGACTCTTAGAGATGAATATTAATAGCCACGTTCACATACCTAGTATTGTGGATTCAGGACTTATTGTTAGCTCTGATCTTAATGCTAAACTGACTTTTACCCTTTGCTGCAGATATAACCATAAATATCAAGATTCTCCTCACTATTGTATAGAGCAAAGTTATATTCAGCTACAGAAAGGAAAAATAACACAAATTATTTTTGAAAGTATTTAATCTCTGATAAGCAAAATATCATCTTTCTCAGTAACTCCATGAAGAAGTTATTTGGATATTGTAAGGAGACAGTGGTTTGACCTACAGGGGATGCATAAGCCAAAAAAACAAAACAAAACAAAACAAAAAAACCCACCAAAAAACAAAAAATCAAAACAAAACAAACCAAAAAAAGAAAAAAACAAAACAAAGAAAAAAATGTGTGTTAGAAACCCTTCAGACAGTTTCAGGAATAAAATGGGTGTCCATTTGAATGTTCCCAAACTGGTGGACACTTAAGGCCCTGCTCCCTGACTGTGAAGGAGGTGTCATATCACAAGGACAAAAGGGAAAGCAACAGTTAGAGACCTCCTTACTCACTCCAGCCAGTATCTTGTCTAACGACATCCCTCCCACAGGTGCATGCTCTCCCTTGCTGATCCTCTGCTTCAGTGCCACTTAGCACTCAGATATTCAGCCAACCATGTGGTCTCCCATCTCCTGGATTTACCTCCGACATCTGGACTTTGGCTAACAATTATAATGATGATGATAATAAAAAGTGACTGACATTTATGTAGCACTTACCAGATGTTGGTTATTGTGGCAAACACTTGGAATGTATTAACTAACTTTATTTTCATGAAGTTCTCAATTTATAGATTAGCAATTTCCACAAAGAAGTCTAAGTAACTTGTCTAAAGTACAGGTTTAATAATGAGAATTTTAGATCTAGATCCACATCCTTCCTCAGTACAGTACACTTCCTTTCAGGATTTTTGCCTTGTCTTTTTGGGCTTAGCTTCAGGCTCTTCCCTCCTGAGCTGTTCTCATGAGAAGCTCCCACAGTGCTGCCAGGAATCTGATATTACTGGAACAACTCTCCTTATTCTGCCTCCCTTCCTCAGAGGGGATTGTAGGAAAACAGCAATTCTGCAATCTCTCCATCCTTCCCTTCTAGCCCTCTTAAACTCAGGGTGATTTGACCAAGCTGTGACAGTGTTTGCTTTTAAATTATTATGTGCAATTTGTGATGTGAATTTCTCTCATATCACATTTTGATAGTAAGAATAAAATAAACATCTGTGTTTCCTCGTATTTGTCATCCAAAGAGGGTTGGTCTGCCTACATGTAGATTCCCAAAGCTAAAGACAGGAAAATAATCTTAACGACTTGTCAGTAATCAGTCACTGTTACACTCTGTGTGTGTGTGTGTGTGTGTGTGTGTGTGTGTGTGTGTGTGTGACACAGAGAGAGAGAGAGAGAGAGAGAGAGAGGGAGGGAGAGGGAGAAAGAGGGGAGTTGTACATCTGTAAAATTCACTTAATCCACAAATAATTATGGGAATTTTACTCTGTGCAAGGCTTTGTTCTAGACAAATAAATGGGCACCTGTTAGGAAGTTTGAAATCTTGGCAGACAGATGAATACACACAAAATGTTTCTAGAGAAGCTAGAAGAGGGACATACTAATTCCAGTATGGCTGAAAAGAGGACATTTATGTAATATTCTGTAGTAGAACTTACTCCATAATAGAAGAAAATATTGCTATTACTTCCTTAAAATATCAAATAGAAAAATCTGGCAATGATAATCTATTAGCAGTACTAAATTTTAATAACATTCAGTTTGTAGTTGGAGCTAGAAAGTGATGTGAATTGAAAGAAAATAAGGAATGTCCTGAACAAAAGCTATAGATCTAAACAGTGAAGAGACAAAGGTGAAAAGACTATTTCTATTTATAGAAAATATAAGCATATTTTCTGCATGTGGGAAAACCTCTATGAATAATTATTTATATTATAATATTTAATAAACTTAACCTCATAGCTTGTTTTTAATTGCTATCATATAAGCACAGTGGTATCTTTCAAGATATTTTCCCATTTTAATATTTCTTATTCTCTCTTTGGAGAGTTTCTAATCTTGGATCTGGCAATATGTAGACAATTTTCTTTACATGTACAACTTTCTTTTCTATAAAATGAAGGTTTACTTCCCTTGTCTCCATGATCTCTTCGTGGTTTCAGAAGCTTCTATGACTCCATGAGATGGTATGAATTTCAGAGGCTTAACTCTTCCTCGTGTATGATTTTGTGAATACTCCACCATGTTTGCTGGAACATACAGTGGTCTAAATACAAATATCCGGAACAGTTTGTTTTGCTGGTGTTGATCTTTCTGTTTCTGAACTACTGGGTCTTTTGGCTATTAGGAAATGTTCCCATCAGAGGCTTTGGTGTGAAAAAGGACTGCCTCTTGATAAGGGTCACCAGGCCTTCTATCTGGGGCAAAGTATTTAGGGCCTGGGACATAAGAGGTGGTCAGTGAGTGTTTATGAATGAATATGCCAATGGATGGTAGAATGATACACTCTCATAACTGTGGGAGTGAAATCAATGTGCCTGCCACATAAATCTTACAAGCTTTTGAATATTTTGATAATTGTATAACATGTGGTTGTATACTTAAGTTATATTAACCATATTAATATTTTAAACACATATTTTTATACTTCATTGTATATAACCAGACTCTATGTATGTATATATGTGTGGGTCCATCCTAGAATTAATGTACAGTCACATTGTTTTCTTTTGTTTTGTTTTTGCTACAAGAAATTAAGTATGACAAAGATCTCAGGGTCTTGTCTTAGAGAATGCCAGTGCTCATGCATGTTTATATTCTTTTCTCCAGCATTACATTGAAACTGAATTTCCCACCCTCCTCTGACATTAGATGAGGTTGTGTGTGTGGCCACCCTCTCTGGTCAATGCAGTCTGAGCAGAAGTGATATGTGCCCTTTCTTGGATTATTCCCAAAAAGCTTCTCACACACATCCTTTTCCCTTTATCTCCTGGTCAGAGATACTTGGCATCCGACTTTGGCTTTGAGATCAGATATCAAAGATTTAAAGGTTGGTGAGTCGTGTTATAGCACAGCAAAAATCTGGCAAGACTCTTGCCTCTGGGAACTTGGAAAGCAGATCATCTACCTACTGCACTTCAGCTTAAGAGGAAAAAAGACTGGTAAAGAGAATGTTTGTAGTGGATGTTTGCTACCTGCTTTCGGCAAGGTTTTATAAAACAGATGCAAAGAAACAGAAAAGGGAACAGATCCAGTCTAGAAATTTGGGGCCCCTAAAGAACAGAAATGTCAACTGCTTTTAGATCTTGTAAAGTAAAAGATAATTTTACGAAGCTTCGCACAGCAAAGGGCCAATAAAGATGTTCTGTTTAATATAAAGTCATTCAGATTCGTTGCAAAGCTCAGACAAGTCAGATGAAGAGTGGTCTCCTTCCCAAACACAGTATTGTAATCTGTGTGGCAAAATGGAACTTTAAAAGCTGTATTTTTTAAATTTGGAGACAAGCAGTTTCTCCCCACTTCCTCACTCCTTAGTCATAGCCACAGCCTGCTCCGCTCTGCTCCTGAACACAGATGCAGGGAAAGAATGCGCAGGTGCTGGCCCCAGGAGTTTGGGTCTTCGTTCCCTGGAAGAACTTGACACACGTGTACATGGTGAGACAGTGATTCCAGACGAATGAGGCCTCTCCGTCTCCCCAGAACTAGCTTTGAGTAAAGTCTTTTGTCTTTTTTTAGCAAAATAAATGGCCTCCTTTGGTTTGTTCAGCAGCGAACAAACAGACCTCAGCTTACAGATTTGAGTGATCAGTAAGAATTTCACTGTGTCATCACGTAATCACTCATTAGTTTAACAGAGTGATGCTGAGCAATAAGCAAAAAAATAAAATACGTATGCGAATTCTAGGAAAGAAATCTGGGTATGGTGATTGATGCATGAAATTCAATAAAACAAACAGGTCAGAAATTTATTAATATTTTGAGAGATTTTCATAGCCAAAGAACTACTTTTAATATTGGATGCTGTAACTGAAAAAATAACTTTTAAAGTCGATATGTGCTTAATTGTGACCTCCCAAAATTTTATGTTGGAAATCTAAACCCTATTGTGATCTGACTGGAGCCTTTATCCAAAGAAGAAATTCAGACACACAGACCAAGGATATGCATATGCAGAGGGAAGGCTGTGTGAAGGCACAGTGGGAAGGTGGCTATTGGCAAACTGAGGAGAGAAACTTTAGGAGAGATGAATCCTGCTAACACTTTGATCTTGGAATTCTAGCCTCCAGAACTGTGTAAAAAATAAACCTGTGTTGCAGAAGCCACTCAATCTGTAGAGTCTCGTTAGTGGATTTACTTAACTGATACAATTCCCAAGCTAACTTTCACAGGAAATTGTCTAGAACCTAATGAGATCCTTTTCTTCAGCATTCATTTCAGATGTGGTGAAAAAAAGATGAAGAACATAGAATAGAATTCTAGAATTTGAAGTCAAATTATACCAGGGAGTTCTTAGTAAATCATATCAAATCAAGGAACACTGTCCACTCCCAGGATAAGGTGCCTGTGTAACAATCTGTTACAGATTCTTTATCGTTGCTACGGGTTAGTGAATGTTGGCTGTGATAGTTTTTCATCTTTCTTAATGGGCATGATTTCTTATGGGGGTTATTTTGTCCCTGTTGTGTATGTATAGGAGAACTCTAGAAAATGTTGATAAATTCTCAGGGGCTGGACTGTGAGAAGCCACATCTAGGAAAGTGCATATAACCCCGTGTCACCGGACAGTTGGTCTGAATCTCACTTGATATCAAGGCTCTTTGTATCCCAAAGAATCGAGCAGCCCACACAGTAGTGAGAAAGGCATGGCGATTTATTAAAGGAAACTACACTCCCCAAAGAGAAAACTCAAGAGTGAGTTTGGCTTGGAGCAGACCCATTTGTTTTCAGTTTGTGGTTAAAGTACACTCGGGAGAGTTCCAAACAGGCAACACCTAGGGATGGAATTGCCAGTAATGAAAGTATACCTGCAAGAATAGAGGACGGGCAGAGCCAGAAACAGCAACTGCAGGGAGTTTCAGGGTTGATTTCTCTTTTGTTTTTCTAGAATTTGGGAAGTCTTTGGCGGTGGTAATGAATGTGACTTTCTCCAATTAATTGTGAGCCTTTACCTTTGGGAAAGGGCGGTTTTGATTTTTGTATGAGCTCAGATGGAGCCAGCATGGCTGACAAAGCCCATGAGGGCATTCAAAACTGCAATGCTAATGATATTACAATGACCACGGGGTTATCTCCTTGGGCTGATGACAGAGTTCAGGGAAGTGTGATAAGGTAGGAACATATTTCTCAGGCTCAAGTCAAGATGTAAAAGAAATATGGTGAGTGTAGCAGGCTCTTGTGGTTTAGCTCCTGCCTAACTGGTATCAGATACTGAACTGGATAGCATGTGCAGATGAGTTGGTCTTCTTTGGGAAGATACATTCCCAAGGATACATTCCCTTCTGTGTGTGGTAAAAGGGAACAAAGAGATACTTGGTGAACACAAGGAGAGACTGTGACAAAGACTGGTAGGTCTCATCAGCATCCATGTTCTCTTCCTTTTTCTCCACAAAACTATACGCATTCCCCAGCAGCCCCTACAGTGAGGAACAAGGAACCTGAATGAGTTTAGGCTGATAGAATTTTGAAGGAGGTGATCCACACCACTTTCAGGTCTGTCCTATAAAATCCAATGCTTCTTATTTATTCTCTTGACTAGTTGAGCATAATGTAGTAGAAGACTTAAGGCTCTAGAATTCAGAAGAACTACTAGGTTGAATAATTGTGTGGAATAGCACTGTTGACTCACATGGATTTATGACATGAATAAAAATGAAACTTTGTGGCAGGAAGGCCCTGAGACTCCACTGTTGTCTGCTGCTATTTATGCTGACTGACACGAAAATATGCTTATGAGTGTACTTTCTGGGTCATAGGTTATATATGTGTTCAACTTTACTATAAATGCCAGTCTTTCCCAATATTGCTGAACAAATTTAATAGTTCCTAGAGAACACTATGAAAGTACCATAGAAGCTCCAAATTCTCCCTAACAGTTTCTACTGGCAGATTTAAATATTTTGCCAACATAGAGGTATAAAGTAGTAGTATCTAATTTTGATTTAATTTAAAATTTCCTGACTATTGATAAGGGTGGACATGTTGATTTAATCTTGATTAACTTTTTTCCACAAAGTATGGTTCAAGGCTTTTACTCACTTTTCCAGTGAATCCTTTGTCCTTCCCTACACACACACACACACACACACACACACACACACACAGAGGTGCTAATTCTTTGTCAATGATATATCTTGAAATATCTTCCACCAATTTGAACTGTGTCTTATATATAATATCTACCAGATAATAGGAAGCCTGGAAAATAAAAATCACTCACGATACTACCAGAAAAGTGTGCAACTCTTAATAGTTGGTGTATTTTTATTTAATGAACACCTGTGAGGAAATGTAATTTTGCTTAGATTTTCAGAAGTAAAAGGGGCTATAAAAGAACATACTCATATCTTTTGAGTATCTATATTATAACATATTTTGTGGAATGCTCTTCCCATGTTATTTTACTTACCCCAACCTCTTCTGTAAAGGGTGATATATGGTAGTTCTAGCTCTTCTAACAAAGCCTCATTTTGTGTAGAGACTTGAGGCTCGAAGAGGTAAAGGAATAGCCATAAGGTTACAGATAATGGGTACAGGAGCCAAGACTAGACTCTATTTTGTTTTCCAGTTTAGATCTCTTTCCACCACCTGCCACATGAAATGTTTTGAGGGAGTAAAAACTATAAACTATACATACATTCTTCTCTATCTGAAATCCTAAAAATGAAGACGTGATTCTGATATTAGAAGTTTGTATCAATCCCTGATGTAAACTTAGAACTGGATTATGGTGTCAGGTGTGTGTTCTTCATGCTTGTCTGGGACATGTCTTTGAATTGTTATTTCTGTTGTCTCCTGATGATTATATGGTAGTTGGTCAAGGACTCACTGTTTCTTTAAACTGTGGCTTCAAGTATACTCACTTCCAAATAAGATTAAATTAATTTTGTAGTTGTTAATATCTTCAGTTAGTGGTCCTAACATTCTTAATATTCCTGGCCCCAAATTTTACCTTTATTTTTAAAAGAAGTTTAAGAAAGTTGACTAAAGTTCGTAAGGTATATTCTTATTTATAAATATGATACAAACATTAAGTAATTTTAAAATTTCTGATAACTATGGAACCATCGAAATTCTACCTTTAAGGCAAGATTGATCAGTATGTAATAATGAGTAGACACCTGTTTTTTGTCATTCTGGATATGTAGAACATAGGCAGAAATTTAAAATATAGCTCCTTAGTATTATAAGTGGTTCGTGTATAAACATTTACAAAATATATTTGAAAAATGTAGTTTTGTGAAATTAGTTTTTAATGAAAATCTAGAAAATTCATATATTGTTTCTACATCGGAAAAAAACAGGGTAGAAAATTATAACACTATGATATGAAAAAGAACACTACAGTAACCAAGAATTATTAAGGCGATTTTATAACATGAACTATAATTTACTATATGCAAAACCTGCTTTTAAAAGTGGATTACCAAAAGAAAAATCCATATAGCTGTTTCATTCTGTCTACGGTGTTCACACTTCTACTAAACATGCACTTTATCCACATGGGCTTTACAAATCAAAACATATACTTAATCACAGATAAATTAAGTCATTATTTTCTGGGCCAAAGAAATTCACACATCCAATTATGTTTGTAAGAAATTCCATCCTTCGAATATCCACGTCCAGAAACATTACCTTTGGGAAGGAGGAGGGTTTGCATTCTTTTTCTTACGGACACACTTCGAGGAGCACCACAGAAAGAAGGCGAATCTGGAAGCACGGGAAGGTGGGGATGACGGCAAACAGAGCAGGAAAATTTACAATAATAAGCAAAGAAGCTGTGAGACCCCACACTGGGAAGGAACACCTTCCTGCCCAGGCATTTTGCCAACGCCTATTAAATTTTATCTTTAATTAGGACAAAGATAGATTATGTCTGGCTTTTTAGGAAACTGCTTGTCATTCTGACATACAGCATTTCATCAGGCTGCAATTTGTGGGGAACGTACTCTCAGTCCAGTATCAAGAGTAGCTCAGTAGCAGGGCACGGAGGCGCATGCCTGTAATCCCGGCACTTGAGAGTTCAAGGCCAGCCTGAACTACATTGCGAAACCCCATCTCAAAATAAAAAAAACCCCGAAAAAGTATATCAGTTTGAGTAACAAAATTTTCATGCATAATTAAGCTTCAAAAATGCTCAAATATATACTCCCTAGGTTGGTCTTTCAACAGCCACAAATGGGTACAGTATGAAATGAGGCAGGCGGCGTCATGCTACAGGGCCTCTGAGCATGCCATCACTGAGCAAACTATTAATCTCATGGTGCCATTAAGTCCCCACTTTGGCTTCTACGTTTTTCTTTTAGATATCAATGACAGTTTAAAAATCACACAATATTATATATGTTTTGAGTTTCCATCCTTCCTCCTTGGAGAATCTCCAAGAACTGTCTATAAAATAAGAATATTTAATGACCAAAAGAACAAACTTTTCTTCTTATCAAAGCTATTAAAGACCCATGACAACAGTTCATATTGATGACAATAGGAAACCACTTGCCAGTAGATAGTAGTAAAATTAAAGTTGGGAAAGTCTTTAGACCCTACTCTACCCCCCATAAAAAGACAGGATTGGAAAAGATTTGATTACAATTTCATTATTATTGATCTTGTTACAGCATATTTAGTAGAACTCAGTTTTATATTAAAGCAATTAGTTAAAATGCATAAATGATTAGTTTATTATATATAATTTCATTCACTTAATCTTATTTTTATTTTAGTGCAGGCATGGGAATAAAAAGAGAGGAAATTTCACATTAACTAATTTCCTAAAAACAAGTTTCAAACAACAAGCATATGCCAAAGGACAGAGAAACAATAATGTTCTGTTTTATGGTATCACTCGTTGTCATTCGCAAAACAGGAAGAGTTCCAAACTAGAACTTAATTGAAAATAAGAGTCATATTTTAGAATTTAATCACGTTAAGTATTTTTTCCAGATTCCACAGATTTTTTTTTCTCTTTGCCCTAAACATAGTCCACTCAAAGCCAATATCATTTAATGTTCTTCCTGCCTATTCAGACCCTTCTTTTTGAATCAATTGCAGTTTTATTCCTCTCTTCTCATATCTGTGGCCCTGACCCTCATACCATTTCATTTCTTGTAAGAGTGATGCCAGTAGAATCTTTGGAAAGAGTGACATTTCATAAAGGCTTGCCTGCTGTTGGTATTATATTGGTTATTGCTTCTGTATATATAGGGATGGTCTAACGGTCTTCAGTTCTGTTGGAATGAGAAAATTCCCAGAAAAGTGATTTTCTAACAGCTTAGTTTAAAAAACTTAATATGGAAATGATATCTATGTTTTTAGAAATTAATTTTTCTGAAGAATTGAGCTGCTTTTAAATAAAAATGAACCAATTTATACAATCGATATGAATGGAACAAAAGGCTTTTTTCTCTAGTAGGAGGATTAGTATTAGGGCCTGGTAGTAAGAGTGCTCACTTGAGGGTAAACAAAAAATTCCAAGTGTTATCCTTTTTGGGTGTGTCAGTTTTACAGTTCACTATTTTTGAACACTTAAAGCTTTGAAGAAGTTGAATATAATTTTTGATAGGAAAGTTCACTGAAGATCATCAGTAGCTTTGAATGAAGATCTTGGATGTTTCTTTCTATTTTCTTCGTGCTTTTTAAGTTGTGATATGATTCTCTTCAGCGTGTGCTGGCATCCTTGTTCTAGTTCTAATTATTAACTGCTATACATTTTTACTGGCTTTAATTTACCTTTTGATCATGCTATTTTTTTGATCATGCTATTTTTGTGTGTACAGATTTGTTATGTTTCTATTATACTCCACAGAAAGTTTAACATTTTGAGGTTAGTTGTTTTTAAAACTTAAAACTATAACTGCTAATGTTCATGACTCTGAGATCCAATAAATAATAGGTTTTTAGATGCTTCTAAGAGGTGCCTCTTTTTAAAATCTGCAAAGAAATCATCCATTATCTTTTATAGACTTCTATAATTTATGCTAGACAAAGCATACATACTCTCATGACTGTGGCTAAAGAATTGGATATAGTTTTAAATTAAAAAGATATGTTACCAACATTTTTTCACCATTATATTCAAAATGAAAGAGGGAAATGCTTCATATTTCAATTTTTTTTCTTTTCTCTCTCTTTTTTTTTTTTTTTTTTTTTTTGGGTGCCGGAGATTGAACTCAGGGCCTTGGGCTTCCCAGGCAAGCATGCTAATCACTGAGCTAAATCCCCAGCCCCTAGATATCAATTTTTTGATAGCTTTAATTCTATACTCTGGCTTCTTTTTGCTAAATCCAGGCGTATTTATGTCATCCTATTCTATTGCTTTCCTTTGCTTCCTCTCTCTTTTTTTTTCTTTTGCTTTGTTTTCTCTTGTCATCTGTGGTCTAACACTACTTTTCTTGGGAAAAAATGTAGAATAAGAGCCTGATTTATATTGAAGGTTCGCAGACATTAACTTAGTTTCAGCATTGTTTTCTATTAAAATATACACCTATGCCATGGTAGAGATGATCATATTTGGGAAAGGGCAAAGGATATCTTTCTTCTCAAGTGCATTACAATGTTAGTAAGTCATTTATTTATTCACATAGTAACAACCTCATGTCTTATGTGAGAATTAAAACAATCTAGTAGTTTATATTTCAGTATTTTCTAGTATATGACTTTAAAAACCTCGCGGAATGAAAAATAACATTTTAAAGAAACAATACTTTTCTGTAGTGTTTTGATTACACGAATATAAACAGTATAGATACACATAAACTTGTAACAGTTATTGGAAATAAGTTATTTAGAGTACTGTTTTAATGAATCGTAAAACATTACTTCTTTTAATAGTTTCACACCATCGAAATAAAATATGATATCTCTCTGTAGAGCAGTGTAAAAATCCAAATAAAAGCAAAAAACTTCAGTTTTGGAGAGTTCAGAGAGAATATAAAAGCCTTCAAAGTTTACAAATTTAAAATTCTTGCTTTTAAATCCTAGATGATTAAAATTATATTTCTTCTGGAAAAAACAATATTGATTTACAAGGGTTATACTTCTGTAAATTAGTCAAAACAAAGCAGCTCATAATGGCAGGTGTGCATTTGCTTGAATACCGCATGGTGGAAGGTGATACTGATGAATGTGTTCATGGATGAGTGATTGTAAAATATAATACCACGTGGCCTACAGGTGTTCCTACACTGTCTTCTCCTTGCTCAGGGTTTGTAATTGTTCTGTCCATTTTGTCTTTGAATTGTGCATCTTTGCTAAAGTGAATCTTTCCACTTTCACATATGCCACCATGATTTAGTCTCCATAGCCATGGGTAGCTCTCTTAGGCTAGAAGCTGTGATTCATGACATCAAGAAAATATTCTTTTCCTCAGTTCACTTCCTCATCTTTCCATTGCCCTATATCAAGTGCATTTGAAGGTACTGTATTCTGTTTTCTGGCAGTTGTAT